>SJYT01032908.1:306794-347260 GCA_006410635.1 Cephalophus harveyi
GATGGTGACTGCAGCCATGAAATTAAAAGACGCTTGCTCCTTGGAAGAAAAGTTATGACCAACCTAGATAGCATATTCAAAAGCAGAGACACTACTTTGCCAACAAAGGTCCGTCTAGTCAAGGCTATGGTTTTTCCTGTGGTCATGTATGGATGTGAGAGCTGGACTGTGAAGAAAGCTGAGCGCCAAAGAATTGATGCTTTTGAACTGTGGTGTTGGAGAAGACTCTTGAGAGTCCCTTGGGCTGCAAGGAGGTCCAACCAGTCCATCTTAAAGGTGATCAGTCCTGGGTGTTCATTGGAAGGACTGATGCTAAAGCTGAAGCTCCAGTACTTTGGCCACCTCATGCGAAGAGTTGACTCACTGGAAAAGACTCTGAGGCTGGGAGGGATTAGGGGCTGGAGGAGAAGGGGACGACAGAGGATGAAATGGTTGAATAGCATCACCGACTCGATGGATGTGAGTCTGGGTGAACTCCGGGAGTTGGTGATGGACAGGGAGGCCTGGCGTGCTGTGACTCATGGGGTCTCAAAGAGTCGGACACGACTGAGAGACTGAACTGAACTGAATGCCTTAGTTATCACTCAACATTTCTTAATCCAGTTTTCAGGTAAAATAGATTACTAAAATGTTTGGTACTTTAAGGCTATGATCATTCAAAGTGGTTTAGAAAATCTGCGAAGTCATCAGAATCCAGTGAAGCTTAATAAAATTCATGGCTAAGCCTATACAAAAAAGAAAAACATACCTTACCATTAAATGAAGAAGGGGGGAATCTAGAATGGATATAGGTTTAAACACACTGCACTTGAGGTTCCTGTGAAAATCTTGTGGTAACATACAAATAGACAGTGAGGGCTATACCTGTCAAGCTCAAAAGATACGAAGTGGGCAGACTGTATATTTAGCAATAAGGCTAAAAGCCATGGCTAGTGAATGAGACAAGACAAGACAAATATAGAATGTGGAGCAAGAGAAGACCACAGTCACACCGAGAAACCAGAACCAGGTCCTTAGTGACCATAGCCCACCTCTACTTCTCTTCCTTTCAGCTCGAGAGATTGTCCATATGTATTCTTCCTTTACATAGACATCACACTCTTTGCATTCCTAAATATGCTGTGAGCTTTTAAAGGCATATATTAATACTTTTCTTCTTCAACTGTATATAAAGCAGAGTTAGATGTTAAAAGAGCTCTGGTCTTCCATTTGCAATCATGAGAGAGTTCATGATTCAGAAAAGATACAAACAAGCTTTTACTTGAAGGCATGGAGACTCAACAAGATAGTGAATAATTAGCAGCCCATGACCCAGAAGAGGAGAGAAATCAAGAGAGGCAAGTCTAGGATTTAGCCTCACTTTTCCCCTGGGCTCCTAAGAGACTGAGAAGCTGAGCAGCATTCTAGACAATATCCCAGGAATCAGTAGAAAAGACCTGGATTCCAGGACTTGCTTGGGAAAACGGTGAGGTGCTAGTGATCAAATCAACACATTTTGGGTTAGGATCCTGAAGGGCTGGCCCTTAGGAATAACAGTGAACCAGAAATGGTCCTTCATTGGAATGAGACTCAAGCTTTCAATTCTCTCAGTCTCAGAAATTAAATGGAGGTCATCCCAGATTGCTAGTACCCAGAGATAACTGTTGAAGCAAAAGTAAATAATCTTCAAAGACATTAAATCAGGACTCAATTTCTACAAGTGATCTTTAATACAAAAGAGTGAAAGTGTTAGTCACTCAGTCATGTCCAACTCTGTGACTCCACGTACTATATAGCCCACCAGGGTCCCCTGTCTATGAAATTCTCTGGGCAAGAATACTAGAGTGGGCAGCCATTCCCTTCTGCAGGGGATCTTCCCAAGCTAGGGATTGAAACTGGGTCTCCTGTATTGTAGGCAGATTCTTTACCATCTGAGCCACCAGGTAAGCCCTTTAATACAAAGTCTGTGCTCAAACCTAAAATATTCACACATGTGAAAGTACGAGGTAAAATAAATGAGAAGCAGCAGAAACAACAAGTGATTTAAAAGGCCTACAGGGGCTGCAGATGTCAATGTTATCCAACACAGGCTTTAAAATAACTATGATTACTATAATTAAGGCTATAAAGATATAATTGAGAATTTCAGTATAGCTAGCAACTATGAAAAAGGACATAGTAGATTCTTAAAAACACACAGAAATTCTAGAAATCAAAAATACAATCAACAAAATTAAAAACCCAATGATGGTCTAACACTAACTTAGAAGTAATGACAGAATTCGTGAAATGCTACATAAATAAGAAACAAGTTAGAAATAAGGACAAAGAGGGGAAAAACGATTTAAAATACAAAAGAAAGGTTAAGAGGCATGGGGAATAGAATGAGAAGTTCTAAACTGGGTGTAAATCACAGTCCTGGTTAAAGAGGGGATTATGGGTCAGAAGTGATATTTGAACAATGGTGGAAAATATTTCAAAACTGAATATTCTAAGACAGATTCAAGAAGCTCTATAAACCCAAGAAGATTAAGTAAAGGAAATACATGTTTAAATACATCTTAGTAAAACTAATAATGGGTCAAGAGCACACAGATCATCTTAAAAACTGCAGAGGAAATAAACATAGATTACCTCAAAAGGAGTAACAGTTACACTGAACACTGACTTTTCAAAACAAACAAATGACAACAAAACACAATAAAAGCTGGAGATGGTAATTATAGTGCTTAAAGAAAACAAGTGCTAATTCATAATTCTAATGAAGGTGAAATAGAAATACTTTTGGAAAGAAATTGAGAGATTTCATTACCAACAGGCCAATGGCATCACGGACTCGATGGACGTGAGTCTGAGTGAACTCCTGGAGATGGTGATGGACAGGGAGGCCTGGCGTGCTGCAATTCATGGGGTCGCAAAGAGTCGGACACGACTGAGCGACTGAACTGAACTGAATATTAAAATATTCAAGACATTCTTTAGGTGGGAAGAAATATAAAACCAGATGAATGGTTAAAAAATGGGAAAAAAATGAATTAGAAGAAGAAATAACAAGCAAAAACAGTAAATGTATGAGCAAATATATTTGAATATTGACTACATAAAATAATTAAAACTAACAATACAAGTAGCATGTAGTGGGAAAGGTAAATGACATTAAAATGCTTTAAGATTATTTTATTTTCTGGAAATAGATTAAATATAATAAATTAAATATGACATAAATATAATAAAATATATTTATATTTTAATATATTAACTATTATCTTTAATATATTAAATATTATCTTTATTAAATATAATAACAATAATAGATTAAAAACCAATTTAATATTAGACTTTGAGAAGTTACAGATACATGTTGCAGTCCCTAGGATAACACTAAAGAGGATGTAAGTTCTAAGTTAACTGGATGAGAAGAATAGAAGAAATACAAAAAATGTCAATCAAAGGAGAAAAGATATACAGGGCTATCAGGACAAACAGAAATGAACATCATAAAATGGTAGATTTAAATCCAAGGAGATCAGAAATTATGTTAAAGATAAATGTTAAAGGCTTCCCTGGTAGTCCACAGGTTAAGAATCCACCTTGCAACGCAAGGGACACAGGTTCGATCCTGGTCTGGGAAGATCCCACTTGCCGCAGAGCAGCTAAGCCCGTGTGCCACAACCACTGAGCTCACACTTTAGAGCCCACGAGTTGCAACTACTTAGCCCGTGTGCCACAACTCCTGAAGCCTATGCGCCTAGAGCCTGTGCTCCACAACGTGAGAAACCACTGCAATAAGGAGCTTGTGCTCCGCAAAGGAGAGTGGTCTTCACTCACTGCAACGAGAGAAAGCCTGCGTGCGGCATGAAGACCCAGCGCAGCCAAAAATAAAAGAAATAGATAAATAAATACATCTTTTAAGAAAGACGAATGCTAAATGCTACAGTTGAAAGATGGCTTATTGGACTGAATTTCTTTTCTTAATGCTATATACAGGAGTTCAGTTCAGTTCAGTCGCTCAGTCATGTCCGACTCTTTGCGACCCCATGAATTGCAGCACGCCAGGTCTCCCTGTCCATCACCAACTCCCAGAGTTCACTCAGATTCACGTCCGTCGAGTCAGTGATGCCATCCAGCCATCTCATCCTTTGTCGTCCCCTTCTCCTCCTGCCCCCAATCCCTCCCAGCATCAGAGTCTTTCCCAATGAGTCAACTCTTTGCATGAGGTGGCCAAAGTACTGGAGTGAAATGTAGACAAAATTTAAAGGATGAAAAAGAATTTGCAAACATTTACCAAAAAATTCAGTCATCTTAATGCCTAAATAAGTAGATTTTAAGGAAAACAAGCATTATAAGAGATAAAGAGGAAACTTTTTTGTTGGCAGATGACTATATCCATAAAATGACTAAAATTAAGGAGGAAAGCAAAAGAGAATATGGAAAAACGAGAATTCTCATATATTCCAAGAGAGCAGGAACAAGTACATTTGGAAGACAGTCTAGTATCATTTACTAAAGATAAAGACATGCATATTTGCTGTGGACTGCGTATTTGCTTTCCCCTAAAATTCATATGCTCATGTCCTAACCCAAATGTGATGGTATTAGAAGGTGGGTCCTTTGGGAAATAATAAGGTCATGAGGGCAAAATCCTCATAATGGAATTAGTGACCTTTGTAAGAAGAGAGACAGGAGGGAGCTTGCTTCCTCTCTCTGCTCTCTGCCCTGTGAGGATGTAGCAAGACAATGGCCACTGGCAAACGAGGAAGTGAGCTCTCCCTAGACGCTGGATCTGCTGGCACCCTGATCTTGGACTTCCCAGCTCTCAGAACTGTGAGAGACAGATGCTTGTTGTTCAAGTCACCCAGTCTGTGGTGATTTGTTATAGTGGCTCAAACTAAGACAATATGTATGTATGCAGAAAATTATATACATATGCATCAGGATTCATATATTCAATACAATAATGTTCATGGTAGCATTATTCACAATTTTCCCAAACTGAGAACTCCCAAATTTTCATGGCATTAGAAAATAATAAGAAAACTCATAAAACAGAGTTCAGTTCAGTCCAGTCGTTCAGTCATGTCCATCTCTTTGCGACCCTATGAATCGCAGCACGCCAGGCCTCCCTGTCCATCACCAGCTCCCGGAGTTCACTCAGACTCACGTCCATCGAGTCCGTGATGCCATCCAGCCATCTCATCCTCTGTCATCCCCTTCTCCTCCTGCTCCCAATCCCTCCCAGCATCAGAGTCTTTTCCAATGAGTCAATTCTTCACATGAGGTGGCCAAAGTACTGGAGTTTCAGCTTTAGCATCATTCCTTCCAAAGAAATCCCAGGGCTGATCTCCTTCAGAATGGACTGGTTGGATCTCCTTGCAGTCCAAGGGACTCTCAAGAGTCTTCTCCAACACCACAGTTCAAAAGCATCAATTCTTCGGTGCTCAGCCTTCTTCACAGTCCAACTCTCACATCCATACATGACCACAGGAAAAACCATAACCTTGACTAGACGGACCTTTGTTGGAAAAGTAATGTTTCTGCTTTTGAATATGCTATCTAGGTTAGTCATAACCTTCCTTCCGGGAGTAAGCATCTTTTAATTTCAGAGTAGTATAAAGCAATTAAAATTAATAAATCGTTACACACAACATGAAAAACTCACAAATGTCTTACAAATCTAATTTTTAGCTAAAGATACCAGACATATAAGAATGCATGATTTTGGGAAACATACATTGCCATATGTAAAACAGATAGCCAATGGGGGGAAAAAAGACTTATTTCAGTTAAAAAAAAATATTGAATTTATTAGCATCATAAATGTAGAACCTTATTTAAGTTCAGCTTATTAATCTATTATTTTAATTATGAATCTTCCAAATTTCAAGCAATTATTTTCAGGAGGTTTTTGTAACTTTATTAAATCCCCTTTATGTTTGAAACTGCTACCTTAATAATTTATCATACCTGGTTCCCTTTATAAGCATTTCATGTATTTGCCTAACTCCAAACACCTTCCAAGTACTTAAGTAATTCCTATTTAACCAAGGTTGATAAATCTAACCAATAAAACTTAATATGTATCTTGTTATCTTAACTATTCCAATATTATTTATAAGCTTAATAAATTTTCATCTTAAAATTTAAAAAAAGGAATGCATATTTTCATTTGAAAGTCATCATTACTAAATTATAACATTTAGAAATAATATGTGGATGATAAAACTCTAAAGAAAAGCAAGGAAGTGATACTATAAAGTCAGGATAATGAATCTTTGTGAAGGAGGAATAAAGGAGGTCATAACCAGACAGGAGGTTAAGGAACTTCTCTGAGATGCTGGCAACATTCTATTTCTTGACCTGCTGCTGCTGCTGCTAAGTCACGTCAGTCGTGTACGACTCTGCAACCCTTGCTGCTGCTGCTGCTAAGTCGCTTCAGTCCTAGGCAGTAGTTAAACAGACAATCATTCTGCAATAATTCATTGGGATGTACATTTTTAGCTGTTTTGCATTTTATTCTGTTTCTGTATGTGTGCTTTATTATTTTTAAATAAACATATAAATAAAAGCCTTTGAGAATTTGTAGCCTTACCAAGGTAAGTCCATGTGATCTGGACTAGGTCAGTGGATCAGTCAATTTAAAGTTCATTAATATAAAAATTGGGCTTCCCTGGTGGCTCAGAGGGTAAAGCGTCTGCCTGCAATGTGGGAGACCTGGGCTTGATAATATAATAATAATATAAAAATTATTTAAATAAAGATGCTTCCATACCCAGAACATTTAATTTTCAGCTAAAATTATGTGCAATTCCACTCCTAGGTATTTGAAAGTGAAAGTGTTAGTCACTCAGTTGAGTCCGACTCTTGTGACCCTATGGACTGTAGCCCACCAGCCTCCTCTGTCCTTGGGATTCTCCAGGCAAGAATACTGGAGTGGGTTGCCATTTCCTTCTCCAGGGGATCTTCCCAACCCAGGGACTGAACCCTGTGTCTCCCACACTGCAGGTAGACCCTTTCCCAAGAGAGCAACCAGGGAAGCCAGGGAACCATAACCCTAACCCTAATGGGAAGCCTAGGTATTTATTCAAAATAAATAAAAACGTATGTCCATAGAAAGACTTATATAAGGACATTCATGGCCATTTTATTCACAATAGCCCCAAACTAGAAAAATACAAATACACATCAACACAATTTGCAATATATCTCTACAATATATTGACAAATGATCATGGTCAAAAGAAACCCTAGTCTGTAATATAAAGGATTTTTTCCTGATTCGCCTGACCACATAAGTGAAACCAGCGACGAGCTGGCAGCTGACTCTTCAGGGTAGAAAAAAGCCCAATTCCTACTGTTTGCCAATTTCCACGCTTTACCATCTGAGCCACCAGGGAAGCCCCTCATAATGTAAATATCCCCACTTAAATATTCCCATTTCAAGCTGACAGTGATTGCTGGCTGGGAAGAGACTCCACTGACTCTCACAACCTGGTCTGAGCTGCTTTATAACTGGTTGAGTCTCACATACATTATGCCAAGGAAAAGAAGCCAGACTCAAAAGAATACTTATTATATGATTTCATTCATATGAAGTTCTTAAACACTAAAGTGAGAAAAAGAAATCAGAAAAGTGGTCATATCTGGGGAGGGGCATTCCCTGGGAAGGGGCATGAGGAAAGGGGCATGGAGGAGATAGAAATGTTCTCGACATGTATATAACAAAAATCTGTTTGTCAAAATTGTACAAAATTGTAACATCTGTGCATTTCAAAGCATATAAAGTTTACCTCAAAAATAAATAAATAAAAGGAGCCAAGGAAAAACGATGGGATTAATTGAGTTAGAAGTAGGTGAAAGGCAGAAAGTTGGTAATTACTGGATCTGCATGAAGGGTATATGGAGGTTATGTTACTGTGTTTACTTTGCATATGGTAAGTTTTTCTGCAATGAAAAACTTAAAAATGACACATATAGAGATGAACGTAAATACATCCAGTTTTCTAAACTTGCCTTGCCTTTGATCATAGGTCCTCGAGTTTTGCTTTGTCTTTGTTGCATAAACTGCTCCACACGTGTCTAGTTGTTTTACCTTAAGACAAAGACCCATGTAAAGCCATTATTTCACATAATTCTATTTTGTTCTGATTTTCCCTACATACAGTTTTCCCCTTTAGCAATTATCTTATCCATACTTAATTCACAGATTTTTTTAAGCCACCTAAATATATTGTGCCTTTCCACAACATAAAAATCTAATTGCCATAAAATCAATATGCCCCTTTCTTTTTGCATTCACATTTCACCAATCATAATTTTCAAAGTTATGTAAGTAAAATAATAGCATACCTGGCACATAAAGGTTTGGAAATGAAGACAACCTCAAGTCACTAACCCCCGGCAAGCAAACAGCACCTTAACGGACATACAGGGGTACCAGAGTGCACCAGAACATTTCTTACCACTTCCCAGGTTTACCTGGCACTCTCTGGGTTAACTGGCACTCTCTACACTCTCTTTTAAATACAAAATCAGATGCATGTGGCTATTTGATTTCTAGACTCTTGCCATGAAATTTAAAACTCCAGAGTTGCCTGAATAATATACAATGATGTATTTCACCCATTGCTGACTGTGTATGTATATCATGTGTATCATTTTATCTGTTGGAGAATATGTTTTAAGTCCTCATTTACACATATTTTGGTCTTTCATAGGAGTAGTTCTATCCAGCAGTGACATTTGACAACGGAAAGACACACTAATGCCTTATAAACTTGGAATCTCTGCATAAGACATGCCACCAAACTCCCCCAACAGTCTGAAGAAGGGTAGATGCCAAAGAGTACAACACACTTTATAATGTAATGAATAGGAAGTTCTAGAAAACTAACACAAAATGAAACAAATCAGAAGAGTCGCTTGGGGAATGGTGAGCGGTTTATTGAGAAGGAGTATGAATTTTAAATGTATACACAGGGGCATTCACCCTTGGAAACAGAACCTTTAGACCAACAATCTTATTAGACATGTATAAGAATGGGAGAAAGGAAGAAAGAAAGCTGGGCACAGCTCTGTTTTTCTGCTTATCTAGCCTGAACTCACCTTAGACAGAAGGTTCTTGTCTGCGGCATTGTTTTACTTCCTGGAGAGGAAGTTAGAATATGAATGAAGAATGATTTTTTTGTTCTCTAAGAGACTACAGTCAGATGTACTCTGGCCAATGGATATCCTTCAGTGGCTAACAATGGGCCTTCCTCTTAGTCCTTTGAAAGTCAAGAGAGCAGAAAGAATGACAACTCGGTGATGGACAGGCCCACAGAACAGCTCAGCGCACCTGCGTGGGCTGGCCATGGAAACCCACAGCGCCATTCTGGTGTGTACCTTTTGGAAAATCTAGGTAATATGACCTTCTCCATCTCTCTCAAGGTTAAGAATACTTAATTTCCTATATAATCAGAATAACAGCAATTCTTTATAGCACTTTTAATTGGCACCAGGACATAATCGCTTCACATGGATTATCTCATTTGACCTTCCCCCAAATCCTGTATGTGAGATGCCATTATTATCCATGGTTCTTAAAAATGGGGAAAAGTAGCTCAGATAGTTTAAATAACTAACCCAAGATTGCCTAGCTGGCGAGGTAGGGCCTGGATTCCAATCCGTGCAGTCTGAGTNGGATTATCTCATTTGACCTTCCCCCAAATCCTGTATGTGAGATGCCATTATTATCCATGGTTCTTAAAAATGGGGAAAAGTAGCTCAGATAGTTTAAATAACTAACCCAAGATTGCCTAGCTGGCGAGGTAGGGCCTGGATTCCAATCCGTGCAGTCTGAGTCCAGAGTGCCTATTATTAACTGCAGACAAATAAATTGATGAACGTGCTGCAAGGAGCCAAGGGAAGTGTCAGCAAAGTAGGATTCCCCTTCTTTGATTCCCCTTAGACTCAGTATTAAGTAGAAAGTAAAAGATGCAGCTGATGAATCCTGGCCAGAATTTGCCCAGTGACGCAAAGTCTCCAAAAGATGATGCAAACAAAAGTACTGTGATTGCTGTCCTGGGAAACTAGCAGAGGAATTTTTAAACCACAGGATTAAAAATCAAGAAGATTAACAAGAGTGTAGCAAAGGAAGGGAAAGAGAGAGAGGCGAGGTCTGAATGTGTTAACATTCAGACAGCATTCTCCTGTATTGTAGAACATTACATTTTTGCTCTGCGTGCATGCTAAGTCACTTAAGTTGTGTCTGACTCTTTGCAACCCTGCGGACTGTGTAGCTTGCCAGGCTCCTCTGTTCATGGGATTCTTCAGGTGAGAATATGGAGTGGGTTGTCGTTTCCTCCTTCAGGGGTTCTTACCGACCCAGGGATCAAACTCCCTCCTCTTATGTCTCCTGCATTGGCAGGCAGGTTCTTTATCACTAGTGCTCCCCTGGAAGCCCATATTTTTCCTCTAGTTTTATAGGGAAAAAAAGCAAGGATATTCATGTGTACCATTTCATATTCTTGTAGCTTATATCAGTCATGACTTATCAGAATTGAAGTGCCTCATTTAGTATATACTGGGTCAATTTATTTTACAACTTTGATGTTTTCATTTTGCACAAATTCAAATGCATTTGCCTCCTGGCCCTGCAACAAAGTAACTGTTAATAGAAGTAAAACACATGCACATGTATAAGTGTTTATATAGACATAGTATATATATTTAAATTTCTATCTTATCAAAATACACATTTCTGACAAGTTGGAAAGAACAGACCATATTCAATCTATCACCAGCAAACACAATGTTCCATGACCCCTAAGATAAATAATAACAAGAACAAAAATTTCTCTGCAAAAAGTAACTCCTTGTTTATCACCTTGAGATTCTTTTTCCAAGATCAAAGGTACACATATTATAAGAAGATAATGGCATAATTAGCCAGATGACAATTCTTCTTATCTTAGGACAAAGGATCTGATTCAGGGCTGTGACTCTGAGTTCTCCTTCCGTCTTAAGACTATCTCCGCTGCAGCATGGCTGGGGACAGAGGGTATGATGAAAGAAACTTTTCATGCGTTCATTCTACCTCCTCCCTCCATTTCTCCCATTCTTCATGGAGGCACCAACACCATCGCAGAGGCTGAACAAGACAATTGACATCTCTGATAGTTCGCTGCTAGGATTGCATCCAGGTTTTGAAAATCCATTAGACACTAGAGATATGTATTCCAAAGTCCTGGAGAGTTCAAACTCTGATAAACTTGTAAAAATCTCAACTGAGTAGGAATAGGAAAAAGCATCTAGGTAACACTTACAGGAAGCTCCAGCTGATGGGGAATAAATGGGCTCTATACTCAGCAACAGCTGCAACAACAGAGGGCTGAGCCTTGATAGGTGGACATGCACAAAACAAGCTGAGCTGGGGCCTGGAATTTCCCGAAATGAAATCTGAGAACTATTTAGGTTGACCTTCTCTCTCTCAGCACAGTTGACCCTTAAGAAATAAGGAATGACATATCCCAAAGCACCCTAAACTTTACAACAGCAGTTTAAAAAAGAAAAGATTGGAAAATGCATGAGAGTTCTCTTACAATACTGGAAGAATGAACTGGTTGACTTGACTGCCTTCTGTTTGAGGGAAAAAAAACAAAGAGATTATTTAAGAATCGTATATGCTGGGGCTGCTGTGGAATGCACAGTTTCTAGAAAACAGACTTATCTGTTATTATCATCAGGCTTCCTACACTGCAGGACTCATTTTCACATGGCAGTCAGGGTTACAATGACATAAAACAGAATGCCATGGACTGTAATGAGAAAAGATGATCTTTAAAAAATCAAATGCAATAGGGAGAAAGATTGAAATGTTTGGGAAAATACACACAAGCAGGTCCAGTATAGATGGGGAAATACGCTCTTTTTCAGTAATGGCAGTCTCCTCAATCATATTTTGCAGAAAATTGAAAAAAGAATCTTCATAGCAGGGAAGCCATGTAAGTGGCATCACCTGCTGGAAAAGTATGTCAGGATATAGCTTCAAAGGTTGCTGTAAAGTAGGTCCCCCACGTGGAAAGCAAGGCTAGTATGAGGCATGGCCCCTTGGATTACCCACTTCCCTCCAGCCTGCTCTGACGGGCTTGGGGAAGCAAACAGAGCAGCACCGAGAACGCCTGTCCTGGATAAGACTCCTCTTCTGACTGTGGCTGTCGAGTCACTCAGCCCTCTCTTCACTCCGTGGGATACTAACGTATACCTGCTGGGTTTTGGTCAAAGTATGCCTCACAGTCACAAGCATACAAGAAACAAGTGCAGTCCTAAGGATGATCTGGCAGGAAGGCCTGGGAATGCAAAGCTCCACAGTTGTTCAGTGGGGAGAAAGCTTAGAAGCCATCCAGGCCCTCAGCTTGCAAAGGCTGGCTTAAGCACCGTGTTCTTTGTAAAGCACTGGTCAGAGCAAATAGAGATCAGAGATTGCACTGATTCCGTATCACTAACAGAATGTGTACAGACACGATGATCTTATCAACTATCTTACACTGAGTGCAACAACACGAAAGAATGGCATGCCCTCTCCAGACTTTAGTACAGCCACAGTCGAGAATAGTATGGAGGCTCACTAAAACACCAAGAGTAGAACTATCATATGACCCTACAATTTGACTCTTGGGCGTATATCCAGAGAAAACTCTACGTTGAAAAGATACATGCACTGTAGTGTTCCCTGAAGCACTATTTACAACAGCCAAGCCATGGCAGCATCTTAAGTTCATTAACAAATAAATGAATACAGTGGAATATTACTCAACCATAAAAAGAATGAAATAACACCATTTGTAGTAACACAGATAGCCCTAGAGATTTTCATACTAAGTGAAGTAAGCCAGATAAAGATAAATATCATATGAAGAGCACTTATGTGTGGACTCTAAAAATAAAAAGATAGAAATGAACTTATTTCTAAACCAGAAAGAGACTCATGGACATAGAAAACAAACTTATGATTACCAAAGGGGAAAAGGCGGTGGGGGGAGGGATGAATTACAATAATCAGATTAACTTATACACACTACTACATATAAAATAGATAACCAACAAGCACAGGGAAATAAACAAATTTTCTAAATTTAAAAAAAAAATGCTAAAACTCAAAAGAGTTGTCCATAATCAACATCATCTTCTCCCATCCTCTCTTAAATCCACCCAGAGAAGTCTTTGGCTCCAACACTAACAGCGACTGTTACTACAAGCTCTAATAAGTCCTGCTGCCAAATCCACACCCAATTCTTAATCTTCATCTTACTTGACCTTTGAGCAGTTTTTGGCATAGTTGGTCACTTCCTCCTTGAAACACTTTCTTTACTCGGATGTGAAACGCCACGCTCTCTTGCTTCCTCTCCTGCTTCATTGGCTAGTCCTCCATACCATCCCCCCACCTCTCCATCCAGTTAGCCTCTAAATACCGAAGTGAATTTGATAAGAGATATCTGTAATTCATTGTGTGGTATTTCAGTAATTCAACAGCATAAGGCAACACAAACAAAAAGAAAAGGACTAAATATATGTAAATGGGATGTATGGAGAATATGTTTCTTAGCAGAAGAAATATATTTCTTAGGAGCTGCCTTTGAAATATGGGTGGGCTAAATGGCAACCCACTCCAGTATTCTTGCCTAGAAAATCCCACGGACGGAGGAGCCTGGTGTCCATGGGTTCTCAGAGTCGGACACGACTGAGCAACTTCACTTCAACTTCACTATGTCCTCAAGTCTCCTGGAAAGCTGGCTGCTACCACGTTCTTATTACTTCTGCCGTGTAGAAAGCACAGCAAATGCCTCTCCAAAGCCCTTCATTTTATTCAAATGCTGAAACTCCACTATAGGATGCCCATGGAGTCTGGGAATCACAGACACACACTTGCCTCATTTTAGTGACTAAATAATGCCTGTAGTTGATGGACATCCTGCCCTAGAGATTTTCATACTAAGTGAAGTAAGCCAGATAAAGATAAATATCATATGAAGAGCACTTATGTGTGGACTCTAAAAATAAAAAGATAGAAATGAACTTATTTCTAAACCAGAAAGAGACTCATGGACATAGAAAACAAACTTATGATTACCAAAGGGGAAAAGGCGGTGGGGGGAGGGATGAATTACAATAATCAGATTAACTTATACACACTACTACATATAAAATAGATAACCAACAAGCACAGGGAAATAAACAAATTTTCTAAATTTAAAAAAAAAATGCTAAAACTCAAAAGAGTTGTCCATAATCAACATCATCTTCTCCCATCCTCTCTTAAATCCACCCAGAGAAGTCTTTGGCTCCAACACTAACAGCGACTGTTACTACAAGCTCTAATAAGTCCTGCTGCCAAATCCACACCCAATTCTTAATCTTCATCTTACTTGACCTTTGAGCAGTTTTTGGCATAGTTGGTCACTTCCTCCTTGAAACACTTTCTTTACTCGGATGTGAAACGCCACGCTCTCTTGCTTCCTCTCCTGCTTCACTGGCTAGTCCTCCATACCATCCCCCCACCTCTCCATCCAGTTAGCCTCTAAATACCGAAGTGAATTTGATAAGAGATATCTGTAATTCATTGTGTGGTATTTCAGTAATTCAACAGCATAAGGCAACACAAACAAAAAGAAAAGGACTAAATATATGTAAATGGGATGTATGGAGAATATGTTTCTTAGCAGAAGAAATATATTTCTTAGGAGCTGCCTTTGAAATATGGGTGGGCTAAATGGCAACCCACTCCAGTATTCTTGCCTAGAAAATCCCACGGACGGAGGAGCCTGGTGTCCATGGGTTCTCAGAGTCGGACACGACTGAGCAACTTCACTTCAACTTCACTATGTCCTCAAGTCTCCTGGAAAGCTGGCTGCTACCACGTTCTTATTACTTCTGCCGTGTAGAAAGCACAGCAAATGCCTTTCCAAAGCCCTTCATTTTATTCAAATGCTGAAACTCCACTGTAGGATGCCCATGGAGTCTGGGAATCACAGACACACACTTGCCTCATTTTAGTGACTAAATAATGCCTGTAGTTGATGGACATCCAGAGCCACTCTATCGGGATGGCACACCATCCCGCTGAGCCAGGGTGGTAGGGCTGGAAGTCTGGGCACAGGCTGATGGAAGAGCAGTGTTGTACACCGTGATCACTGCAGCTTTGCACAACACATTCAACTATACATTGTGAATGAGGGATGACACAGCGCCACACCATGTATTTTACGGTAATATCCATAAACTACTTATCACGTGTATTTATCCTATGTTTCCAAGATTTTATCATCATCCTGCATGGTACAGACTGAATGTTTGTGCCCCCCCCAAAATCCACCTGCTGAAATCCTGATCCTCGGTGTGATAGTATAAAGAGGTGGAAGTCTTCAAAGTAATGGTTTATGAGAGTGGAGCCCTCGTGGATGGGATTCGTGACCACAGAAGAGAGGCCCCTTCCCTTTTCCGCCCTGTGAAGACCAACTGTTGAATTGGAAGCAGGCTCTCACCAGACACTGAATATGCCAGCACCTTGGTCTTGAACCTGCCAGCCTCCAGAACTGTGAGAAATAAACTGTTGTCAGGTATAAGCCACCCAATCTACGGCATTTTGTCATAGAAATAAGGAATGACACATCAAATAAGGTAGTCACATAGATTAAGACAATGGAGAATCCACACATGGTGATAAATGTGTTTGGACCTGTTCTGGTCTAGTTCAAAATACTTACAATATGGGCTGGGTCCTCAGCTCCCGAAAAGCAAAGGTGGTTTTGACCTCTGCAAAGCTGCCCAAATGATGAACAAGGAAATGAAACTCACAGGGTCCTTGCTGTACTATTGGCATAGTTCTGGAAACTTTCACACACCTCCTCCACCTAACCCTTACACGCTCTCGAGGCAGAGACAGTGCTTAAGCCTCATTGCAACCATATGAAGTGAGTACTGACACTTTGGGTATCAGGCGGGGGTGGTTCCCTGGTGGCTCAATAGTAAAGTACCCACCTGCCAATGCAGGAAAAATAGGTTCGATCTCTGGTCCAGGAAGCACCCCTGAAGAAGGAAGCGGCAACCCACTCCAGTGTTCTTGCCCAGAGAATCCCATGGACAGAGGAGTCTGCTGGGCTACAGTCCTAGGATCACAGAGAGTCAGACAGCTTAGTGAGTGAAAGTGAAAGTGAAGTCGCTCAGTCGTGTCCAACTCTTTGCGACCCCATGGACTGTAGCCTACCAGGTTCCTCTGTCCATGGGATTTTTCAGGCAAGAGTACTGGAGTGGGGTGCCATTTCCTTCTCCAGGGGATCTTCCCAACCCAGGGACTGAGCCCAGGTCTCCCGCATGGTAGGCAGACGCTTTACCATCTGAGCCACCAGGGAAGGACAACAACTAACACTTGTTTAGGCTCCAGCAGGCTAAAGAACTAAGATTTAAACTCACTTCCTCCGCTTATGAAATGAATGGTCTCTCCTCCATGCCACACTATTTGTTCCAATTTTACAAATGAATCAACAAGGACTGTAAGAGATTGAAAAGCTGGCCTAATGTCACATGGCCAATCCTTGGCAAAGCTGAAATTCAAACTTGCGTTTTTCTAACTTCAAGTTCCATATCCTTTCCACTATATAGCAGAACAGTTACATATCTTTTTAAAACCAGGGATAAAAAGAGAAAATAGAAAGAAGTCAGGAGGGAATTTGGGGTCTGTGTCTTTATACCGGACAAGAATAAGCTCAACATGTTAAAAGAAATAGCAGATATCAGAACATTCATTATTCTGAGTGGTTGAATTGGAACCATCCCCAGAATGAGGACCAAATTAATGCTGAAATCACTGCAGTTATTCCAAAGGTCAGGAGCACAGTGCTAATGAGGTCAGGGCCAGGACTTCAGACTGCCCAAATTCTCTCTGGTCTAAAGCCAACCTTCAAAGTTCTCCCTATAATGCCAACTCAGAAACTAATCCTGTTGGTTACAAGTAGGACCAGGGAGAGAGTGAGAGTCTGTACACTGTTAACATTGTCAGAAAAACAAAGCTGGAGCACATGCCCTACAGCATGGGCATTAATTTTATGCTGGGTCAGAGCCACTAGTTTTATATTATAATCAAAGAAGAGCTTTCTATATTGAGCAGAGGAATAAACATGAGCTTCAGCTGTGGATTCTATCAGATGCAAAGCTCTAGGACACATAATAGAACCGTCAGAGCCTATGAAGAAGACACACTCCATGGTGCTGCCCCTCCAAGGGTCTCTATTCCCCTCCCCTTCCCTTCTCCTCACCCTGCGGGCACAGAGCTCTCTGGGACTTGACCTTGATTTCTCTGGAGATATACATCAGGAGATTGGGCCACTGAACTATAATATTCACAGCAGTACTAAAAGTGATCAGGCCTTTTCTTCAAATATAGTAGGCATTCAGACCAATTTTTTTTAGTTGATCTACAATATTGTGTTAGTTTCAGGTATACCACACAGTGATTCAGTTGTTTTTTCTAATTATATTCTAGAAGGCAATGCCAGCCCAGTCCAGTATTCTTGCCTGAAAACTCCCGTGGACAGAGGAGCCTGGTGGGCTGCAGTCCATGGGGTCGCTGAGAGTCGGACACGACTGAGAGACTTCACTTTCACTTTTCACTTTCATGCACTGGAGAAGGAAATGGCAACCCACTCCAGTGTTCTTGCCTGGAGAATCCCAGGGACGGCGGAGCCTGGTGGGCTGCCGTCTATGGGGTCGCACAGAGTCGGACACGACTGAAGCGACTTAGCAGCAGCAGCAGCAGCATAGGTTATTACAAGATACTGAATCCAGTTCTCTATGGTGTATAGTAAACCCTTGTTGCTTACCTGTTTTATGTACAAGAGTTTGCTTCTGTTAACAAGAGTTTGCTTCTGTTAACAAGAGTTTGCTTCTGTTGCTTACCTGTTTTATGTACAAGAGTTTGCTTCAGAGAAACTAAGTTAAGGTTTTAAATCCAGTAAAAAAAAAAAAAAAAAAGAAAAAAAAGCTAAGGTTTTAAGCCCAGAAGAACCTCTATTGTCCTTCATGGATCACAGCCATGTCATGGCAAAGGGGCTTGTGTAACTCAATGAAGCTAAGAACCATGCCATGCAGGGCCACCCAGGACAGATGGGTTATAGTGGAGAGTTCTGACAAAACATGGTCCACTGGAAGAGGGAATGGCAAACCATTCTAGTAGTCTTACCATGAGAACTCCATGAACATAAACAGCATGCTTTGACCACCTGATGTGAAGATACAACTCACTGGAAAAGACCCTGATGCTGGGAAAGATTGAAGGCAAAAGGAGAAGAGGGCAGCAGACGATGAAATGGTTGGATGGCATCATCAACTCAATGGACCTGAATCTGAGCGAATTCCAGGAGATGGTGGAAGACAGGGAAGCCTGGTGTGCTGCAGTCCACGGGGTTGCAAAGAGTCGGACATGACTTAGGGACTGAACAACAACAAAACCTCTATGAGACTGGAAGTGTCTGTTCTCTGTTGAGCCCTAACAGTATTTAATAAAAAGAGATCAAGAGACAGATGAGTGTCATCATAGAATGGAGGGTACAGTGAGTACTAGCCTTTACTTGTATACGTTCATAAAAATCACAGTGACCTTTTTTAGAAAATTACAAGAAAACAGCACAGCAAATATTACACAAAACTGTTTTCCTTTTAGGGAGGAGAGCTAGGAAAGTAATGCATCCTTTTGGAAGATCTCACATGGAGAACAAAAGCAGCTCTGTGTGTACTTTAGTTCCAGGTGACTATGATTATACTGACTCATTCTTCTGTCCTAGAAAAGGTTGGTCTCTGAGAAAGACAACTGGCTCCTTTGCTAAGAGTTCCTGGCAGCGGGAGCTTAGGAGAGTCCTGGGTACTTTTTCACACCCAGTGCCTGTGAGGCCAGTTTTCTAAAAATAAGTATTTGTTACCTGCTCTGGGAATCAGGGTTGTTTTAGCCCTTAGGTTCTATAACCGAGTAGACATGGCCCTTGCTTCCTGCCTTTCCGTCTTGATGCACATATTTCTACGTGCCCGTTGGCAGCTGAGAGTTGATCTCTACTTTCTCCAAAGGGCTTGGTTATCTATTTAAACACTCCAGATGCTCGTGGGAACTGCACGTCCTCACTTTTTGTCTCTGGCCTGCCTGTTATTACGGCATGGGTATATTTAATGTTCTGGCTGTCTTTCCCTTCCCTGAGTTGCTACCCAAACAGCAATATCTAATAATGCCAGAAAGAGTCATCAATTCTCTCTATATATATATATCCATAAGAATGAGCTCGTCTGTAAATGAAGGATGGAAGGTACCTCGAGTCTCCAAACTTTCCATGGTTTAGTCTAGCAATGCCTTAGAATGTCTCAAACTACATGGGAAGCATGTCTGTGGACACTCAACATTGCGTCCAGTGAATTAGTCACCTATTTATTAAAGACACACACCCTACTATAGTGCTTGGCACATCTATATGTGCTAAATATTTCCTGGCTCAGATGCTGTGCTGGCGAGAGGTCAGCTGGACACATGTATCTGTGTATATGGGCACTGGCTCCTTCCTCTAGGATCACTGTCTGAGCCCTCACTTTAATTACAAGGAAATGATCAAACCAGTCAGGATCATGGTCCGTTGCCTCCGTGTGAAAAGGGCAACCACCCTTCCTTCTGGAATGTGGACATGGACATTAGCCGCCTCATTAATTGAATCAAACCCACCACTACAGCTGAATTAGCCACTTCCAAAAAGTCTTGCTCTCTTGCTCCTCTAGCCACGTGGAGGGAGAAAGGGACTCTATTCCCAGTATCGCAGACACATCTTATTCCACCAGGAAAAAGAAAGGTATTCTCTGCAGGACTGAGTCCTCAGAAAGTCACTTTGAATTAGGGAGGATAGGCTGAGGCATGCTCTGCTCAAAAGGAAAATATAAGCTGGATTGACCAGAGGCATGTATTTCCTTCCTCTGTTTTCAAAAGACCTCCCTTCTTGACTCTGATTTTCCACCAAGCTCCCCGGTTTCTTTTATTTAGTTCACAAAAATAGCAGCCAATGCTAAGATTAGGACCTGAAAACTAAAAACCGGAAGCAAAGGAGAGATGAAAGTTGAACCTTTGAGCTTGTCTATCTGTCCATCTTCACATGCAGCATTTTCCTTCTCATGCCCTAGTTCTTTGTACTGTATGCCAATATATCAGCTTCTCAAAATGACACAAAAATAGCAGCCAATGCTAAGATTAGGACCTGAAAACTAAAAACCGGAAGCAAAGGAGAGATGAAAGTTGAACCTTTGAACTTGTCTATCTGTCCATCTTCACATGCAGCATTTTCCCTCTCATGCCCTAGTTCTTTGTACTGTATGCCAATATACCAGCTTCTCAAAATGCTGACTGTTATGGGTTGACAAATGTCATCAATTAACCAGGCAATACACAACTGGTTTTTTTTTTAACATCAATGGATGTTTTATCTTATTTTTGACATCAATGGATTTTAGCCAGAATTAATTAATATTTTATCGCTATCTCAAGGTTTTGCTTAAAGTATATATAAGCCAACCAGCTAGAGAGTATTCAAAAGAAATACATTTACTATTTGGTCACAGTAGGAAAGACTAGAAAATTTCAAGTCACAATTCAGTTCTAACTTTTGCCTAATTTATCTTTGGGGTTCATGGCTAACTTCCCTCAGAGTCTCAGCCTTTCTATATGAGGACTTAACTGGAACCGCATAATCTCTACTGTCAATTTCCTGTCTCAATAGCCTCACCTTGAAACTGGGCAAGTTCCCAAGGATACAATAAGTCAAAGTCAAGCTGAACTATTTTTCAAAGGCTTTTTTGGTGTCCTTTTCTAACCAAGGGGCCTTTATTTACCTTGACTTCCAGGGGCTTAGAAAAAATTAGCCTTGCTGCTAATGCTGCTAATACACAATAACCCCTTTTCAAGCTGCCTAAATGTTAAACAAATGCCATTCATAATTAACTGAGAATGATCAAATGCCAGATCTGCAGCATTTGAGATCTGTCTTTTGACTCTGTTTTAAAATGTTGGTTGTTTACTCTGGCAAACAGAAAAACAAAAGAGCAGCATTATTTTTCTTTAATCTAAAAGCTATGAAGGGAGGAAATATGCAGGAGACTCCAGGGTCTTTTCTACTTATTTGTTGAGTGGCCTTAACCTCTTTAAGCTTTCATTTCTGCTTCGATATAAAGTAGAGATAATCTACTTTATGAGATATGAAAAACATGCCTGGCACAATAAACACTGATGAGACAATCGTTAATTGTTACGAAGGTGCTTTATGACATCATTTCCAGATACTACCCAACCCAGGGAGAAACAGCAACATGCCTGTTCCTTTAAGGGATGATCAACCCCACCACACAGGAGCACCATTCTGCCACCTTTGTCTTCACCACTGGCTGTATCCACCCCCTGATGGCTCAGACGGTAAGGAATCTGCCTGCAACACGGAAGACCTGGCTGGTTCAGTCCCTCGGTTGGGAAGATCCCCTGGAAGAGGGCATGGCAACCCACTCCAGCATTCCAGCCTGGAGAATCCCCGTGGACAGCAGGGCCTGGCGGGCTACTGTCCATGGGGTCGCAAAGAGTCGGACACAGCTGAGCAACTGAGCACAGCACAGCACCCCTTCACCAACCCCTCCACCTACGAGCCATCAGATGCCTGCCCCCTGTCACCCAGCTACCTCTGACCTACCATCAGGGCCAGCTTCTCTCCCCTCCTACAGGTATCCCCACTTTTCAAAAGTTTGCTTTATAGCACTTCACTCTTTACAAAAGATCCACATTGGTACCTGATTTCCTAACAGAAAGAAATCTGAGGAGGATTTTCCCTTTACAAAACAAGGTGAAAAGCAAAAAGAGCGTTCGGTGTTTGGTTTGCAGGGGGTTGTCGGAGAGGCAGTGCAGCAAGAGTAGCACCAGGAACTACCACACTCGGCATCTCAGCATCAAAGTGCCACGGATCGGAACTGTGTCTGGGAGCATGCGTGCTCTCTCTCTATTTATTTTGTGCACCCATTAGCAAGATGTGTCTCTAGGTAATTGCTTTTACAATTCACGCCATTTTGTCTCACCAAAGTTTCACAGGGATTCTCCACTTGCAGATAACAGAAGAAACCTGTATTTCTTTTTCCCGTTTGCTTCTTTCTTTTCCTCCCGCCTTCCGTTTTCCTTGACTGTTCTGCAGATATAATTGCTAATTAGCATAGGCTTTACCTTCTTTTCCTTCCAGTCAGAAAACAGACCAATCACGCCACAGTGGCTTTTGGTTCTCCCGCACTGTTTTCAAGCTAGTTGTTTAAAAGCACTTTCTTTGCTACCACAAATGACTATATTTCTTTTTTTATTCAGAGTGCTTGAGGGTGAAAACAGACCTGATCACTAGTTGCCTGAGGTTTTGTTGTGTCGAAGCTAAAAGTCATAACCAAAGCCAGCTAGCTACTTGCTTCAATCATTTGTCCTTATTCTGCAAGTTCATCTCTCATACAACTGCTTGGAACATCAAAGGCTTTTTTTTACTAATAATACTCATTGAATGTTGCATATGTGCCTGGTATTATGATGAGTATTTTACCTGTAGTATCTCACTGGCTTCTCGTCACAGTTCCAAGAGATGATGATGGTGATTCCTATTTCATAGAAAAAGGAATAGAAAAAATCTGAAGCTCAGAGATGTTATCCAGCTTTTATGTGTCTAAGGATACAACCACAGATCAGTCTTGCTTGAGAGTCAGTCCTTAAGTCCAGATCCTATGTATTTTTAATAAGCTTGCCAGTAGGAAGTCTTCTAGGCTTATGTAGCTTCAAATCAGAGTGTTCTCAGCTGGGATCCTTTCTTTAGAGAAACAAGATTCCATTTAAGAAAATGGATATAGAAGAAAACGAAATCTGCCTTTTACCTCCTATGGGACTGTGTCACTTATCCCTAATTAAAGACAGAACAATATAAAGTTTATTTCAAGACCTTACCACAGGGTCACAAACCTCTGAGTTTCCAAATGCATGTGCACACCAAGCACAGTACACATCTGTTCTCTGAGTGAAAAACCTAAGTGGTGACTGTTGAGTAATAATCCAAATGGATTTTAAACTTTTACTGAACTCATAAACACTTAGTTCCTTTTAATCATTTTGTATTTTCTCTCATCAATGGATGACTAAAGTAAAGCAGTCATCATATGAGTATCTGATAATATTTTACGTTAAAAGTATTTACACTTCCACAGCTACTGAGTCCATGTGTCGTGACTGCTGAAGCCTGTGTGCCTAGAGACTGTGCTCCGCAACAAAAAAGCCACCACAGTGAGAAGCTCGTGCACCTCAACCAGAGAATAGCCCCACTCTCTGCAACTAGACAGAGCTGCAGCAAAGACCCAGCACAGCCAAAAATAAATAAACAAACATTCAAAAAAAGAAGAAGAAGAAAGGGGATAAAAGCCCCCAAAAGGACTTGCACTTTAAAAAAAAAAAAAGGAGGGAGATCTGGATATGATTGGATTTGAGGCTTCATAATTTTGAAAGGCCGAGTCGCCCCTTTTATTTTCAGTTGCCTGAAACTATGTCAGATCTCTACATTCTAATGTCAGCTCATGGTTTTGTGGGTATGGTATAGCTTGCTGCTCCTGCTGCTGCTGCTGCTAAGTCGCTTCAGTCGTGTCCGATTCTGTGTGACCCCATAGACGGCAGCCCCCCAGGCTCCGCCATCCCTGGGATTCTCCAGGCAAGAACACTGGAGTGGGTTGCCATTTCCTTCTCCAGTGCACGGAAGTGAAAAGTGAAAGAGAAGTCACTCAGTTGTGTCCGACTCTTAGCAACCCCATGGACTGCAGCCCACCAGGCTCCTCCATCCATGGGATTTTCCAGGCAAGAGTACTGGAGAGGGGTGCCATTGCCTTCTCCGATGGTATAGCTTAGGCATACAGAATGCTGGTGCTGGAATCATGACTCTACTGCTGACAAACTGTGTTATCTAGGGTCATGTGCTTAACTTTTCTATTCCTCTGATCCCTCTTCTATAAAATGTAGGTAATGATAATGTCTGTTGTTGGAATTTTTAGAAGTATTGTATGAGATTCTCTAAGAACAGTGTAGGGCATAGAGCAAATTTTCAGTTAATCTTTGCTTTTTGCTTGGTACCCTTGGTAGAAGCAAACCCAGTCACGTTAAGGGCTCACAGTCTGAATGGCAGGATTACCCTACTTTGCTTATGAGCAGACTCCTAGATTTAATCTGGCCCCTGAGAAATGGTTTCCCAGGGGCGCTAGTGGTAAAGGATCCACCTACCAACACAGGAGATGCAGGAGAAGCAGGTTTGATCCCCGGGTCAGGAGAACTCCTCGAGTAGGAAATGGCAACCCATTCCAGTATTCGTGCCTGGAAAATTCCATGGACAGAGGAGCCTGGCAGGCTGCAGTCCATGGGGTTGCAAAGCCATACACTGAGAAATGGAGTATTTCCTGCCACGACAATAAACAAGGATGTCACAGCCATAAGCGATTCTGGATTTCTGAGCCTGGAGGGCACCCAGGAAGGAGAACACCTGCTGTCTGGTAGCAATTAGGCTGCAGCTACTCCCTATGGCGAGAACTGGGATCAGGGGAGAATATGAAAAACACAGGATTCTGACCCCAGATGGCTGAGATGCATATGAGAGGAATGATTTCAGTGAGCCCAGACTCTTGCATCTTCCCATACACACAAAAGCACTAAATTCCTTAACTTGAGATACCTGGTTCTCCTTAATTAACGATAATGTTTTACTGTTCAGACTCTCTGCCCTCTGTTGCAAACTTCTGTATAACCTGACTCCTCCTCACTCTCCACCTCCTTTGAGCAGTTTCTCAAGGTTATTTGCAATGTTGTCTCCTGGGTATGAAGTCCTAAAAATTCCCGCTGAATAAACCGTAATTCTTACCCTTTAGGTTGCGACTATTTTTTAAGTCAACTCCCCACTGCTTTCCTTGCAGCACTCCTGATTCCTCTTACTATACTTCATTTTTTTCTTTTTTTATGACACTTATCACCCTCTAACACACTATATTCTTTACTTATTGTGCTTACTGCTTATTAACTGCTGCCCCAGTAGACTGTAAGCTGAACAAGAGCAGAAATATTTATTTTTCCCACGACCATACTCCAATGCACAGAACAGAACATGGCACAGAGTGATTGCTCAATAAATGCTGGTTAAAGAATGGATAAATATCAAGACAGTTTGCTGTCTTTCTCAAAATTCCTCCCATCTCCCACTTTTCTAGAGCCTCATTTCCCTTTCAAACTCTTCCCCAGTGAATGAAAATAATAAAATAGCTTAGATTTATTATTTCTTGAATTCCAGGTATCATGGCCAGGATTAAAAATGTATCATCTCATTTAATCCTGTTAAAAAAAGGAGATAGCAGATGCAAAATGGGATCGTTTGTGCTTAATAGCTAATCTAACTGCAGTCTCAACCCCCCAGGAATGTAACCTTTAACCTGTCAACCTGGAATTACCTGGTCAGCTCTAACTGAGGTAATCAGACCCAAAGGCCCTTCTGTTCCCTTTAAGGAGGACAACCTCACTGGAATCAATTCATTCTTTGCTAATAATTTCCTTTTTCCTCCCTCTTTCCACATAACCTTTCCTTTCCTACAGCTCAGCAAACCTCTTTTCTATCTGGTAGATAGATGCTGCCTGATTCATGAATTGTTTAATAAAACCAATGTGATCCTTAAAATTATTTAGTTGAATTTTTGCCACTTAATAATCCAATGCAGTAAGTGCTGTTATTCCCCTGACATTATGTTGTGGCTATGCGTTCCGGGAAACAAACTCACTCAGAAGGACAACGCAGATAGTGGAGTGCAGTTTATTACACCAGCGGGCAGAAGCAGAGTCTCCTTTTAGCCAAGGACCCCGACCAGTTTTTGTGAAAACTTTATATACTCTAAGTGTATGTGCCCAAACCTACCTCCCCAAATTCTCTGAAACTAGTCTGAACAAAGGAAAAAAAGATACAATCAAAGTTAACCCATGATTCACATGCCTTAAGCCTAGGTAGTTAACAGTGGACAATTATCAATAGGCCTGTGGTCATACCCCAATAAGCATAATAGAATTCATGATTCTATTCGGTTACACAGATAATTAGGGTATTCTTTTAGGTGATGGAGAGTCTAGGTATGAGCCCTGAGGCTCTTCCATCCAGGGGGTCTGGTTTTCAAGTTGGTGTGTCATTTCCATAGATACTGGGCATATAGCTCAAAGTCCACAGTCTGGCTCAAGATGGAGTCCTGCTTTCAAGATGGAGTCCTGCTTTCAAGATGGAGTCCTGCTTTCAAGATGGAGACTGTTCTGTCTGTTTCCTCCTTCAATTACAGAGGTTTAGAAAATCAAGGCCCTTATCCAAAGTCATACAGCTAGTTTAAACAGGGACGCAGTTTTGAGCCTTGGGCACTATTATTCTGGCATCTGAGTTGTAAACCATGACATTACAGTCTGTGACTGTGACTGTGAGCCTGGCACAGTGTTCCTTCCTATGAATGATGAATCTGAGGCCAAAGGATAAGACCTACTCTCATAGGAAATGCTTTATCTGCACACGCCAAGAGCAGAATCCGCACAGTCAGTAAAATAAAGCTTGAGGCTGTCTACATTTACTGGCAGGCTAACATAGCATTCTATGGTAATAACATTGCTATCTTCTGGTTCACTGCATTCACTTCATCATTGTGAACAAAACGTCCCAGAGCATGCTAATCTACTAACCTAACCCCAGAGTGATGATAAAATGAAATCCTGCCATAAGCAGCAATCACCAGTCAAGATTAATTAACTTGAACGATCCATGATGATTTGGCTTTGCAAGGAGTTTGACGTATAAGACTCCATAAGAAACATGTCTTTGAGCCATTGGAGTAATTAATTCCACTGGCACGAAAGGAAAAGCCCTTGGGATTTGCAAATAGACCTGAGATCTAAGCATTTCCCTGTTTCTGTGGCAACAGTGGCTTCAAGGACAACCAGTCAGGGCATGGAGTTATCGAATTCCCTTCCCCCTTGTCTAGCCTGCAGCACCTCTAGTTTGCTCAAAGTAGAATCGTTTAGCACATCTAAGACTATGCCTCATCTTCCAGGTCTGTGCAGGATTCAGAGTAGCATGTATTAGAGTGTTATCCTAGAGCTCCCAAGTAATGAGACTCAATAAACAATACACAAGAGAGGAAAGTTAAGCGTTGCGACAGTTAATGATCAAAAACGACCCATAGAAACTCAGATACAACTGGCTATCAATCTCGATTTGCTTATGACCTGAGAGCTTATGACAGAGAGGGGATGTGATCACCATCATCGCTAATCTGGGACTGGGGAAGCTAGGTGGACCTGTGCTGCATGCAAGACCTCTCTACCATTATCTTCCCATCCTTCCTTTAACCCAAGAGATTTTAAATACCCATTCAACAGAAAAGTGACCTTTTAAAGACTAATTCTTCTATTCAGGACTTATCTATCTTACTAGTATATCAAGCTTATTTCAGGAATAAACAATTCCTTTTATTATTAAGTAATAACAGATGAATTAGTATTTCCATAAATGAAAGCTGGAATTGAAAAAGTGCCATTGAGTGAAAATTTACTAAAACTGATATTTAGCAAACATACAGTCACTTAAATGATCTTCATCTGAAGAATAACAATTTTTTGGCAGCAGGGTGATTAAATAGTAATAGTCTGATATACTTTAGTACTTGCTTGAGCTGTATGAAATAACAGAGCAGGGGATCTGCTTTTTAGTTACCTTATAGGAAACCAGTATTTTTACTTCTGTGCACCTAAAACTCCATGCACCTTAGCTAGGGTGGTAAACACTGGAACCATGAATGGAGGGAGGGAGGGATGGAGAGATGGATGAATCAATTCATTCAATAAATATTTAATGAGTACTTATTATGTACCTGATACAAGTAAACACAGTGTGATCAAAAACAGATAAAAATCCTTGTGCTCATGGAGCATATATTCTAATGGAATAGTAGTTAGATGGCTGAATAAATTCTAAATGGATATAGGAGCTCCCAAGTCCCCCTTACATTGCTTCACAGGCCACAAGAGTGCATTTCCCTTAACATGGATAGACCCATAAGAGTTAGTGCCCAATGCTACAGAATTATTGCTGACAAGGGGATCAAACCTCCCTTTAAACTGATGAATGCCAGATTCCATAAATGGGGTTCAAGGTTAAACCTAGGAAGGTATTATGGTGAAAGAGGCATTTACTCCTTCTCTGAGTGATTAATAGACATATCTAAAAAGAACCAAGTGCACTCTGAGCTGAAACGTGATTGCCAAGCAAAAAAAAAAAAAAAAGCAAGCAAACAAAAAACCTGGTGTTGGCAACTTGTTCATGAGAACACACTTGAATTTTGCAAAAGCAAAAGGAGTGGGAATTATTCATGAATGGAGATTATGGAATATGTAACTCTGGCTTCTAAAAGAATTAGGCCTGCTTAGGAATCCTTGAGGTGATTTCATGGCACAACCAATAAAACAGTGGGACCAGACCCTTAACTACTAATATTCACTAGCCTTGTATGTATATTTAATGATAAAAACAGGAAAGACCACATCTCTCTTGAATCTATATTTCTTTTTGGGGATTTTAAAGTGAAGTAAGAAAAACTAAATGCATAAATCCTTTAGTACAGAAACTTTCATGGGGTTGGAGCAGGGAGATAATTAAGAGATGAAAATTAGTTTGCTGATAATACCATGGTGAAATTACCCAGGGTCAGCTGTTATTGTCAGGTTTTCAAGTTTTGAAACTTAGTTTTAATCATAGTACACAGGACTGCTCAGCCCTTCAGGGGCCCATTTCTACACTGACCAAAATCACAAGATTCTGGTGTATAAACCAGAATGCCAATACAAACCTATGTTGGAAGTTATCTCCTAGCAGGTGTTTATGCCTTCTGATGGGCATAAATACGCAGTCCTACAAATTATCCATCAAAAGACTTAAAATAAACTGTATAATCTCAAGACATCAGAGTTCCAACAAATGAAGGAAAGAATGGATTGTTTTTCTTTAGGGAGACAGTCCAGCACAGAAGCTAAGTGATTAGGGTATGGGTAAAAGACCAGGGCTGGATTCAAAGTTCATCTGCCACCTGCTCGTGAGTTTGAGAAAGCTCACTAGTGCTTATTACTGTCTTCTGAATATGGAAATAAAAAGAGTCAATACATTTAAAGCACTAAGCACAAAAATTGACACACAGGCAACAGTCAATAAATGTTCAGCATCATTACATTTGTAACTAAAGAGTTGCTATTGGTTTTCTGGGAAAAATTTGTCTTAATAGGGTTGTGAAAATTAATTAAGATGCTCAATATTAATTATTGAAGAAAAGAAATGGATTTTTTTGGAATCAAAATACCCACCACCTAGACAGTAGCACTCAACATATTAAAATTTCCTAATTTCAAGATTGTATTCATAAGACACACTAAACACCCTAGGATGACATTTTCATCAGTCCTCTTTTCACCAGTCATGTTCTAGGCATGACTTTCTGAGTCCGGCAGCCTGATCTGGCTTGGGGGTGGTTTCCTAAATCTCTGGGGAAGATTAATTCAATAGGGATGCTAAGTTTATCCATTATGTGGTAAGTTCTACTAGTTTCAGCCTCAAAACTGCAAGTGAGTTTTTCCTGACCATGGTACTAAATCCACCAACTTTCAAAAGATAAAGAAAGGCATATACATCCAGATCACTTGAGCTGCTGGTCAAAATTGCAGACTTTTGGAATCATTAAAATGGTGGCTATCTCGGCAGTATGGGGTAAAGTTGGCCTGGGAAGGGGCATGAGCAAACATTCTGAGGTGTTGGAACATTCCACAGCATTGTCTGGGTGGTGGCTATGTATATTCAGACAATACATACCTAAAAATTCACTGAACTTCATGCTAAGTATTGACAGAAACAGCAAAATTCTGTAAAACAATTATCCATCAATTAAAAAATAAATAAATTTTTTAAAAATTCACTGAACTGAGAGACTTCTGGTTTCCAGTTCTCCATATAAGGAGTTTGGAATTTGCCACGTCATCCTTCTGTTTGTACTGAAAACAAGTTAAAAAAAAAAAAACTGAACAGACTGAAAAAGCAACAACTCTTCTTGGATCCATGAAAGAGACACAAGGAAACAGGTATAGAAGTGTAAAGCAAGTCACAGCTCACTAGAGCAGAGACTCATGAAGGGAAACCGCCTCAGGCACAGCGATGCCTTTTTAGATACCACACCAAAGACAAGATCCGTGAGAGAAATAACTGAGAAGCTGGACTTCATGAAAATTAAACATTTTTGCTCTTCAAAAGACAGTATCCAAAGAATTAGGAGACAAGCCACAAACTGGAGGAAAATGCTTGCAAAAGACACGTGATGGAGGACTATTACCAAAATACACAAAGAACTCTTGAAACTCAATAATAAGGAAACAAAATCTAACTAAACACAGGCCAAAGACCTTAACAGACATCTCATCAAGATACACGATGAGAAATAAGTGTAGGAAAAGATTCTCCACGTCATTTGTCTTCCGAGGAAAAGCAAATTACAACAATGAGGTATCACTACACACCAATCAGAATGGTCAGAAGCAGGACACTGACAACGCTAGATGCTGGTGAGAAGGAGGAGCAGTAGAAACTCTCATTTGCTGCTGGTGGAAGCGCAGAATACTACAGCCATTTAGGAAGACAGATTGGCAGTTTCTTATAAACATAGTCCTACCATACATTTCAGCAATCAAGAAGCTTGGTATTTACTCAAAGAAATTGAGAAATTATTTTTACACCAAAACCTGCACATGGATGTCTCTGGCAACTTCATTCTTAGTTGCCAAAACTTGGAAGCAACCAAGATGTCTTTCCATAGGTGAAGGGATGTCATTCTGTGCTAAAAGCAAATGATCCAGCAAGCCACATGGTAATGGAGCAGTCTTAAGCACATATTACTAATTGAAGAAAGCCAATCTGAAAGAGCTACATACTGTATGACTCCAACTATATAACATTCTGGAAAATATAAAACTATGAAGATAAAAGACAGGGTTGGGGAGTTCAGGAAATAAATAGGCAGAGCACAGAGGATTTTTAGGACAGTGAAAATTCTCTGATATCAAAATGATGGACATATGTTACTATACATTTGTTCAAACCTACAAAATATACAACACCAACGGTGAACCCTAAGGTGAACTATAACCTTTGGGTGATTACAATGTGTCAATGTGACCTCATTCTTCTGAAAATGTGTACCATTCTGGGGAATGATGTTGATAGGAGAGGAGGCATGTGTTAAAGCAGGAGCAGTAAGGGAAACCTCTATACCTCCCTCTCAATTTTGTTGTAAACCTAAAACACCTCTAAAAAAATTAAGTCTTTTAAAAATTCATTGAACTGGGAACTTAAGGTGAGAGCACTTTATACAGGTATGTGACAACTCAATAAAAAGATTTAAGCATCAAATAAAAATGTCTGGCCTCACCTCAGACCTTCTAAATCAGAATCTCTGGGCAAAGGGCACGTTAGCCTTCATTTTTATTAAGCACCCTCGGATGATTCTAATGTACACTGAAGTTTGAGAACCACTGATATGAAAAAGCACATTTTGAATATCGAATGCCAAGAAAAAATAATCTGAAATCAAAACATTCCCAGGAACTGGGAAAGAAACGCCACATAAATACCAGTTTTCATATCTTCTGAAACCTTAGAGCTTTGAGTCAAGAAAGCAACATCTGTTTCTTGTACTATCTGCTAGCTCTCTACATGCAGCTCTAAGAGAAAAATTGAAACGAGCTGTTGGGAGGGGAGGACCCCGCAGAGAAGCTCTGCTCTTAAGATTCACCTTGTGGCCAGAGCCTCAGGCAGAAGAGCTTCTCCCACTTCCAACCTGATAACATCAAGAGCCACTCAAATTACTGGGGGTTGAATTACAATGCTCTTTAGGAAGAGCCCCTATCAAGAACCTACCTCCTCCCAAATAATCAGGGGTCTGTTCAGGAAAAGAAGAAAAAGGATTTGCCCAATGGAGCTTTTTGAAAGCTAAGATAAAAGAGTTTCTTCCGTGTTGCTGCCTGCTAGGACCCCGCAGAGAAGCTCTGCTCTTAAGATTCACCTTGTGGCCAGAGCCTCAGGCAGAAGAGCTTCTCCCACTTCCAATCTGATAACATCAAGAGCCACTCAAATTACTGGGGGTTGAATTACAGTGCTCTTTGGGAAGAGCCCCTGTCAAGAACCTACCTCCTCCCAAATAATCAGGGGTCTGTTCAGGAAAAGAAGAAAAAGGATTTGCCTAATGGAGCTTTTTGAAAGCTAAGATAAAAGAGTTTCTTCCGTGTTGCTGCCTGCAGAGTGTTGTGATTCCAAATGAAAAACTCTCTGGCTCTCAAACAGATGCTCTAATGTTTGCATGAATGAATTGGGAGACTATTTAGAGACCTGTCCAAGACCACTGCAAGGCTTTGCTTACAAAAGGCTCCTTTTTCTTTAGTGTTACTTTACACGCATCATTTTCTTGCAATGTTCACTGTGGTGTTATTAGGGATATTAAGCAGGAAAAGGTGAGCTTGCCTTCAAGGGCGTCATCTGCCTGTATTTACAGACTCAGGGAGGATATACAACATCCACTCCACTGTGGAACAAACTACAAGACTCTGGTTACCCACCTCTTAGGTTTTCCTTTTACAGTTTTGGACGTGTGTAGCACACTTTCAATAACAGGGGCCCCAACTGAACAGACCTTCTCTGAGCTGCAAATCCACAATCTCTGCTGTGGCCAGCATGGCTAAAGTTACAGTGAAAAGTGATCCCCAGCACAACTTTCATGACTAAACCCTTTCGTCTCTAGCCCTGTCCCCACTCACAATAATCACGTTCTTCAGTTTGTGCCCCACCCCCAACAGCACGTCTGTTATTGACAACCTATAATAACAGAGTGCAGACTTCCCCGGGGAGAGAGCAAAATAACTCGAGGTATTTATCAGTTGGCAACACTGTGCTTGCCTCAGAGACTCTTGTATGTACACAGAGATTTCTTCTCATATGAATCTTAGCATTTTCCAGCAGGAAAAGGCCTTGAGGATTAATCTAGGGAACCGTCTCATTAATAGATACAGAAACACAAGCCCGGAGCAAACCTACCTCAGGTTACAGAACAAGTTAGGAGGAAAACCTGAGCTTCAGTGAATGTCCTCTGGCCAAACCAGGATTGCCTAGATCACAGGCTTTGTCAACAACTCCCAATTCTTCTTCTTTAAAAAAAAATATATATATAGATTAAAAAAATTTTAAAGCAGTTTTAGATTTTCAGCAATGTTGAGTGGAAGTAGAGAGATTTCTCATATAACTGCCCTATCCCCACACATGTCTCCAAGTCCTTTTAAGTTTCTCAGTAACTCTAGAGCAGTTCATGGAGGTTAAACCAAATTAATACCTTTTCCCTCTCTATTTGTCTATTTTTCAGGATGAGACATCAGATCAGATCAGGGTCACATTAGGAAAATGTCACAAATGTCCCCATCTTCCTGCAACCAAACTACATTTGTGTTTACATCTTCCCAACAACTAATCCCATTCCCTCCCTCTTCGTTGTGAATCATGCGTTCCATTTCCCTCCTAAATTCATGAATTTCTCCAGCTCTACTTCCTTGGAATCCACCCACAGCTTCTTCTAGTCCGCAGCACATGTGTTAATTATTTTGAAACAGTCCACGTCTTTTCCCCCAATGTTTATCATCTGTTTCCAGGCGCTTCTCTGGTGGCCCAGTGGCTAAGACTCTGCATTTGCACTTGTGGGGGCACAGGTTCAGTCCCTAGCTGGGAAACTAAGATCCCACATGCCACACAGCCTGGCCAAAAAATAAGGGGAAAGAAGTATCATCAGTTTTTTCACACAAGAAAGCACTGGGTCATCTTGGCATTCTTATTAGCCTCTGGTTGCATTTCAATAGTCTCCTACAAACTGAATGACAAAAATGTCCACAGTATTCAAGAAGCTGCACATTTTCATCAAGCCCCATTGTCCCCAGCAATGAAAGCACATGTTCAGGATGAGTCATCCCACTTCCTGCCAACAATAATTGGCAGCATTCTGCGGCCTCCTTTACACCTCTTAGTCTCAGCTATTACAATTTTAAATCTCAAATCATTCATGATTTTAATAAAATCTGCAATTATTATAAGCAAATGGCTTGTTTAATATATTGACAGAGATAAAGGTGAAATACACATACAAGCAACTTAGAAATTTAGCATTGGCAAGTAATAAGTATCTTAGCTTCATTTGTTTTTTAATAAGCATCAAAGGGGCCTATGGCACTTTTAGATAACCTAATTTAAGATGGGGGATCACATACTTTCCTGATATAATATTCTTTCAAAATGTCAGCAATGTTAGCTACTTTATACAGAATTGTACTTAAGTTTTGATGAATGAGAAAGTGAAAACAACAAATCCAAGGTCACGAGGCATCAAAGGGAGAACAAAGACTAAACTGTGCACCAAAGGTGCCTAACCAGTGAGCCCAAATCTACCAACAGATCTTGAAATCTTTCTTGACAGATCCCTAAACTGTCACCACTACACTCTGCCTAACCAAGCTCTTCCACATTACTTTCCAGGCCATTTTTCCTATGAATTCCCAGATATTAAGCCTTCTGTCTCACCCAGCTTCTCAAGACCTTCATACCAGCATTACTCAAGGTCTACTCCACCTCATTCCATTCTCCATTCATAAAGAGATGGCAAGGAAATGAATATGAGCCACAAAATGTCTCAAGCTCCTTGTCCGAGGTCTTTTCCTTTTTAATTTGCAAAGAAAGGCAGTATTAGTGGGAAGAAGAATGGATTTAGTGTCAGAAAACCCAAGATGAAGCCTAGTTCTGTTACTTTACAGTTCTGTGACTTTGGGAAAAGTCACTGAAGTGAATTAATCTTGAGTTAATCTTACAGAGTTTCACTTTCCTCATCTTTTACACTGGCATGGCACATTGGTTTACTGTGAGGAGCAAAACCCATTGAATGCACTTTTAATGCTCTATGAATGTAAAAGACCGTAGCAATGGATCCCTCTAACCCTGAGAGCAAAGCGGCACTAAAGGGCCTATTGGGCTTCAATGACTTCTTTACAAAAGATAATCATGATAAACATGTCCTAGATCCATGATCTCAAAATTTTTCCCTATAAATCTTTATTAGGAAAATGGAGAATGAACCACCAACTGGGCTAAATGAAAGAAATGTATTTGAAAATTTATGTCTACTTTTTAACCCATGTTTTAAGATAGTTTAAATTTCCAATCAAATAACCCTGATGCTTTGGGAAGATATTTACCCTGTTCTTTCATGCCCTCTGGCATCCTGGTGTCACTGGTCGTAGCCCTCTGCCTTCCTCATCTGTGTGTCCTGGGAAGTTATCAGAGCTATAGTGTAGCCCTCTGTTTCCTGGTCTTCCTCCTCCAGGCAGGCACTTTGGTTTCTTTCTTGTATTATCCCTAGAGCCTAACATAGTGCTTGATGTACTGCAAACATGCTGTACACATTTGCTGAATTAATCAGTTAACTTCTTCTTTTCAAGGATATTTTTTGAGTTGGTTGATAATTAATGTCCTAATTACTATTTGATTTCTGCTGATACAAATGAAAAAGGCGGGACTTACTCGTGGTCCAATGGTTAACAATCCACCCTCCAAGGCAGGGGATACAGGCTGGAGTCCTGGTAGGGGAACTAAGATCCCACACGCTACAACTAGAGAGCCCATACTCTGCAATAATGACGCAGCACAACCCAAAATAAGGAAAGAAAACGGTCCAATGAAAGCTCTGAAAATTAAATGGTTTAGGCCTGAATCCTACATCCAATGCTGGCTTTTAGCTCTTCCATCCAGCGTCCCAGCCATCCTTTCCTGATTGTCAACAGCCCGCCGCTCAGTAGGGACGTTCAGTTCATCACTACCGGCCGGTCTTCACATATGAGCAATATTGGTGGCTCATTCTGCCATTTTATTTCTATAACCCTCTAGTATAAATTTAAGAAACCTTACTCCAGTCCTTGTTCCACATTCCACAATGACGCTTTCACACACACACACACAAGTTTCCCTTTGAAACCAATGAGCATACTGTGCCAGAAGATACCCTAGAGATGAGGCAGGAAGGCAGGGAGAGGAGAGAAAGAGAATCAGAGTCACCATCTGTTGACAGCGCTCATGGACAGAGCCAGTTTTGAAGGTTAATGACATGTCACGCATCCTCTAGTGTCTGGTAACAAGAATAGGCTGCTCTCCCAGAATTTGATAGAACAGTTGTTGCTCCGTGGAAGATGTAACATGTCAGCCAGCACTCCAGCAGAGTCCAGGAAGGCGATTCCTGCCAAAAGCTGGATGAAATTTAACAGCGGTCCAGGAAAAACAACTTTTACCAAAATTCAAAGGTGGAAGCGATCATTTTTCCCTGAGGCCAGTAAAGAGGCTATGAAGCATTGACTTTCCAAAACGACCCTGCCTAATAGGTTGTATTTTTAAAGTGATCTCGAATTTCATCAGCAACTCTTCAATATACGTCTACTCCTTTCTTTACCTATTTTCAGAAAAATAGGGTTGTAAGCCTCTAGTAAAAAACAGTTCCAGGGGTTTATCAAGGATCTGCCCACGGTTTCTTTGGTTAGTTAAATTATTGGTGTTGCAGCTGATCCAGGGAAAACCTGGGTCTCAACTTCATTGATAGCCTACTGTTTAATGATTCACTTTGCTGTCTCATCAAGAATTCACCCAGTTGAAAGGGTGCACCTTTTCAAAACTTTCCTCGCATCTCATCTTTTCTTGCTTTAATTTTCAAAGCCCTACTGAGCAACCTTTGAAAATCCGGGCCCTTTACCACCTGGCACTAGGGGGGGTAGTGGGGCACAGAGGGGGCAGCTTTGCTAATTTTGCTGTTAACCTAAGAACAAACTGTCTAGCTCCAGCATGCAGTAGAGTGGATGGACCAAGAACTTATATAAAGTAATTCACCCAGTTGAAAGGGTGCACCTTTTCAAAACTTTCCTCGCATCTCATCTTTTCTTGCTTTAATTTTCAAAGCCCTGCTGAGCAACCTTTGAAAATCCGGGCCCTTTACCACCTGGCACTAGAGGGATGTCTTCAGAGGGGGCAGCTTTGCTAATTTTGCTGTTAACCTAAGAACAAACTGTCTAGCTTCAGCATGCAGTAGATTGGATGGACCAAGAACTTATATAAAAGGACAGAGCACTGAAATTGGTGAGCTCCCAGCTCCTTCAGATCATGTTTTAATAGTGTGACATCATTGTTCTGTTTGAAGTAAAATGTCTGGACTTTAGCTCTGCCTAAGTTCAAATATAAGTATAAAATACAAATTTAAAAATTAAATGATTGCTGATTACTTGCCAGTTTGAACATATCCAACCCTCTCTTATTTAAGATCAGACAGACTGTAAGAAACAGCTTTTTGCAGGAAACCACCCTCAACAGAAAGCCCTTTTCCTTGTTACTTCAGCAAAACTATATTTAGTAACTAACTTTTAAACCAAACCCCACCCATATCTGTACTCATCTCTGGCCCAGGCACACCTTTCAAGTCTTTTTTATCACACAAAACTTTGCCTAACTTGTTGATTCTTTCAGTAGATCAAAGAAGCAGAAATGAAAAATAAGTAAGAGATGACCAGGTCCCTTTCCTGGCTGCCCGTTCAGTAATCTTCCAAACAAACTGTGTGAACAAGATAATATCGGGAGGGAGACCACAGGAGCCTACACCCAGCAAGGGATGGAGACAACTCTGACCCCTCATCTTGATGATTCACTGAGATGACTTCTCTCCTTCCCTTTAAAACATTCATGGTTGAGCAGAATCAGGGAGTGGATTTGGGAGGGATGCCAACTCCACCATCCCCCCAGATTGCTGGCATTCTGATTAGAGGCAACTTTCCTTTCTATCAACGTGTGTGAATTTTGTGAGCAGTGTAAGTGAGCTGTGAGCAGTGGGACCCAACTTGATAACAATACCAGTTAAAGTCTGGTGACATGAGGCGCTAAAATGATCACCTGCACAGAAGTCAGGAGGTCTGGGTTCATTTCCAGCTCTTCTTGTGTGACTTTGTGTAAATCACTTAACCCCTCTGGATCTCAAATTCCTCAATCCTACAATTAAACTCAAGTAAGTATATTTTCGATTCAAGTAAGTATGTTTACTGAAAATAGAAGGGAATTTGTCTAGATCAGCACTGTCCAACAGAACTTCAGCAAAGGAGGAAATGGTCCACATTTGTGCTACCCACTATGGTAGCCACTGGCCATATTGAGCAGCGCATGAAATGTGAGTACTGTGACTGAGGAATGAATATTTCCTTTTATCTAATTTTAATAATTCTCAATTGAAAACAAACACATGGCTAGTGGTTGCTGTATAGGTTCAATTATTTCTAAATTGCTCACTGAAAGTTTTGTTTTGATGATTTCTAAACCTAGCTGCTGCTGCTGCTGCTGCTGCTAAGTCGCTTCAGTTGTGTCCAGCTCTGTGCGACCCCATAGACGGCAGCCCACCAGGCTCCCCCGTCCCTGGGATTCTCCAGGCAAGAACACTGGAGTGGGTTGCCATTTCCTTCTCCAACGCAGGAAAGTGAAAAGTGAAAGTGAAGTCGCTCAGTCGTGTCTGACTCTTAGTGACCCCAGAGACTGCAGCCTACCAGGCTCCTCCGCCAATGGGATTTTCCAGGCAAGAGTATTGGAGTGGAGTGCCATTGCCTTCTCCGCTAAACCTAGCTAATGGCCCACAATAAATCCTTATTATTTCGCCTACCCTGAAATTTACTTCACAAAGTATTTGGTATATATTAATAACATTAATCTTTATCAGTGTAACAATTAATCATCCTAATAAAAAATGGAATCCCTACATTCTACATGAGTAAGGTAAAACACGTATGAAAGAATTTTAATGAACTCTAAAATGCTATGAAAATATAAAGCATTATTAATAAAATATCATACCTAAATACACACCTTTGCCAAGTGCCATCTGGCGTATTAGAATAAAAACTCTTGTATTTCATAGCCCAGACCAATGGAAATTCCTTAATGGAGCCCTGTGGTAGTCCTGAAAACACACTTTCTGAATACCTTCTTACACTGACATTTAAACAAACAAACTGTAGATTCCTTTTCTTTACATCACATTCATCAAGAGTTTCAACCTGGATATTTCCATAACGCATACAAGAAAATGATGTCTGTTAATTATGTAATGTCTTACAACAGTTGACTGAGTGCATTTCTTTTGCTTTTAGACTTTGCCTAACACCAGTGAAACTCATGAAACACTGACCAGGGGAAATCCAAAAAGGCTGATTCACTGCAAGCTCATACTCTCGCCTGTGCCTGCATTTGCCTCTTTTTACCTCTGCCCCTCGGCTTCCTCTCCCTGAGCTTCAGACTCTCCCCTAGCCCTGCCCACATGGCTTCCTGACTAATGTTCCTCTCGGAGTCACAACACTCTGCATCTCTTCTCTATTCTGTCCTTGTTTCCCCACTGCTGGCACATTTGCTTAGTTCTCTACCCTCTGACCATCCCCTTTACAATGACCCTGAAATTTCCTCCTGGGTACTGGAGAATTCCATGGACAGAGGGGCCCGCGGGGCTGCAGTCCTTGGGGCTGCAGTCCTTGGAACTGCAGTCCAAAGAGTCAGACATGACTGAGTGACTAACACACACACACTGACTTCATGGGCAGCTTAAGCTGGTACAGCCTTGAGACCATGCCTCTGACCCTTTCTCAGCTCCCCAAGATCCAGGATCCAGACCATGGATTTTGATTTGAAGGAAAGGCCTCTCTTACCAATTATTGAGGGACAAATCATTTCCCATTTTATCTTATTTTTAAGTGATTATGCTTATTTAACTTATAGGCAGAGTACATCATGAGAAACGCTGGGCTGGAAGAAGCACAAGCTGGAATCAAGATTGCCGGGAGAAATATCAATAACCTCAGATATGCAGATGACACCACCCTTATGGCAGAAAGTGAAGAGGAGCTAAAAAGCCTCTTGATGAAAGTGAAAGAGGAGAGTGAAAATTTTGACTTAAAGCTCAACATACAAAAAACGAAGATCATGCCATCTGGTCCCATCACTTCATGGAAAATAGATGGAGAAACAGTGTCAGGCTTTATTTTTGGAGGCTCCAAAATCACTGCTTTTGAATATACTATCTAGGTTGGTCATAACTTTTCTTCCAAGGAGCAAGTGTCTTTTAATTTCATGGATGTGAGAGTTGGACTGTGAAGAAGGCTGAGCACTGAAGAATTGATGCTTTTGAACTGTGGTGTTGGAGAAGACTCTTGAGAGTCCCTTGGACTGCAAGGAGATCCAACCAGTCCATTCTGAAGGAGATCAGCCCTG
>SJYT01032908.1:347299-363813 GCA_006410635.1 Cephalophus harveyi
ACTTAGCAGCAGCAGCAGCAGTGTTTATTTTAGGATATACCATAAAATGGATCAATTTATCATTCATTCATCTATTGACAGACATTTGAGTTGTTCCCAGTTTGGACTACAATAGATACAGCTTCCATGAACATTTAAGAACATCAAGCCTTTCTGTGAACATGTGACTTCATTTCTCTTGGGCAAATACCTGGGAGTTGAACGACTGGATCATTCTCTTAAGAAACTGCCAATAGTTAGCATATTCTGTCTTTTTAATTTTAGTTATTCTAAGAGGTGAGAGATGCATATTTTCCAGTTTCTTAAATCTGTCTCACCGTTGCTTTATCTCACTGATGCTTTATCTATTTTTTTAATTCCTTTTTGTCTTTATCTTTCATTTTGAATTCTTTCTATTGTAATGTCTTCCAGTTCACTAATCTTTTGTTTTGCAGTCTCTTATCCACTGCTAATCCCACTATGGTGTGTTTTTCATCTGAGACATTATAGTTTTCATCTCAGCAATTTCAAAAATAATTGGATTTTTCCAGGTCTCTACTTAACATCTTCCCTCTAGCTCTTGGACAATGAAACAGTTATAACTGTTTTAATGCCCTTACCTGCTAACTCTAATATTTAGGTTAATTCTGTTTTTGGTGTCCTCATTATGGGTCATTTCTTCCCATTTCTTTGCATGCCTGGCAACTTCTTAATAGATGCCAGACATTTCGATGTACTGTGTGATGGATATTTTTGCATTCTTATAAGTATCTTTGAGTCCTGAGACACAGTTATATTACTTGGAAACCATCTGATACTTTCAAGGCCTATTTTTGAGATTTATTGGACAAGACTAGAGCAGCATTTAGTCTTAGGTTAATTATTCCCCATGACTGAAGAAAAATCTTTCTAAGTATTCTATCCAATGTGCCATGAATTATGTTTCTCCAATCTGGCTGACGGGAACAGGCACTATTCCCAGTATTTTGTGAACACCTGGAAATCTCCTCCTAATCTTTCTGGACAGTTCTTTCCAAGCCAAAGAGTAGTTTTCTCATACACATGTACTCATCACTATTCTGCTTCAAACTTAAAGCTCAGCAGGCCCCTGAGTCTCTCTCCGTTGCAACTCCCCCTCTCCAGAACTCTGCCCTGCAAAGTCTGCCTTTATCTCTACAGCCTGTCAGCTCCATATCCTCAATTCACAGGGTCCACTGGCCCAATCTGGGTTCCCCTCTCTACACAGCAACCTGAAAACTCATTCAGAGCAGTAAGTTGGAGCAATTTTAGAACTTATTGTGTTTGAGCCTCATCCTGCAGATATCACTTTCCTGAATTTGCCTGGTCTCCAATGTCTGCATAATCTTGTTTCATATAGTTTGACTTTTATTTTTCCCTCATTGTTTCAGGGTGAAAAGTAAATTTGGTCCCAGTTTCTCTATCCTGGCCAGAAGAAGTCAATTATTTCTTTTTGAAAATTATTTACCTCTACCACGTATCCTCAATATGAGGAGGAGAAACAAATAAATAATTTTATCCTTACAGGAAAGTTGACTAGTTAAGTGAAATCTACCCAGACAGTACAAAGCTTCAGTGGAAAAGTGGAAGAAACTGAGTGGCCTTCTACAATGCTTAGACTCAGAAGTGCAGAACTTTCTGGAATAGGGTCACATAGGGAAAGTCAGGAAAAAAAGATGCTTCTGAGCAAAGACTGGAATTGTGAGTCCTCTGCAGGATAAAAAGAGAGTGTGTACAGGAATGCACATGGCATTCATTGAAACTCCTGCCCTTCCTCCCCAGGCTCCAACTGCTGCTTCCTCTGGCACACTGAGCAGTCTGAACCGCTTCTGCCTTTGCTGCCGGGTCTTCACTCTAGTCTCAGGCCAGTCTTATGCCTTTCCCACACTTTCTTCCCAAGCCAGCTCTCTTGTCTCTCACATCATTTCTCTTACTCAGTTAAAGAGGTGGGCAGGAGTTGGTCCAGAAAAGCTGCCCTCCTCTATAGGTCCAAAGGCAACAACCTTCAAGGAGAAGACAAGACTGTCCAGGACCTTTATCAATTTAGAGGGCTCAGTGTAACTGGTGATGACTTTCTGATTTATTTTTTTTTTTACATTTATTTATTTATTTTTTGGTCAAATGGATGTGAATTTCAGTCTTAACCTAAAAACATGTGCCTTTTGGGAGGGATAAATTAGGAGGTTGGTATTAACATACACACATTACTATACATAAAGTAGATAATCGGTAAGGACCTACTGCATAGCACAGGGAACTCAGTCGTCTATAATAACCTACATGGGAAAAGAATCTGAAAAAGGATTGATATATGTATATGTATAACTAAATCACTGTACTGTATACCTGAAATTAACACAACGTAAACCAAATATATTCTAACATAAAAATTTTAAAAGACTATAAAAAATTCAAACATGTGCCTTCTGAGTACCCACATTTAGATAAAGGTAAGACTGAAACACAAGTAATACCTTACCTCTTTTAGGTAGAAAAATGAGGTTTCAAATAGTGTCTTTCAACTGACTGACTTCAATATTCAATCTACTCCGACAGCACGTCTTTTGACCACAGCAGTGTAAAACTTACACAGAGAGATAACAGAAGTAGAGTAAAACTCAGAAGAAACACAAGACATTCCTGAATTAATGGAAAGATGCCATAGGTCAGATCACATTCTCAAAACATGGCTACATGAATTAACAGGCCATTATAAAAAGACTAACAACAACAAACGTCAGTTCTGATTCCAACACCAAAACTATAAAAGAATGACACCTTTGATCACAAAAGGATCCAATAAAAGAGTGCAGAGGATTTTCTCCTCTTGGAGTCATCACAAATTTATTTCTGCATGGGACTATGCAACATAGAAACAAATGGCTGAAAATTTATTTCAAAAAGATACTTGGTTATCATACAGAATTTTTAAACCTTGATTTAAAGCTGATTTCATTTAAGCTGATTTATCTATGTAGATAGAAACAACATTGTAAGATATGTAGATAGATGAATTATAGATGGATATAGAGATACGTAGATAATCTGCAATATATCATTATTTTCACATTATTTTTTTCTTTGCATTGAACAGTACACTGGGATGGTAGGACACATCATGGCTCAAACAGAGTTTTAACAACAGTAAAAAGAGATTGGCTAATGTCTGATCTAGAGAAGCGTCTCCCTAAGCATGGTCTGAGGAGTAGTCGCATCATAAGCATATGGGGCACTTGTGCAAATACCCAGGCCCCTCCCAGACACAGCACATCACAATCTCCAAGACAGTCGCCTGGATTCTGCATTTTAACAGACTTCCCTGGTGTCCCCACTTCACATTAAGACTTAGGGGCTCCAGGTTTCAAGCATAGACTCTAGACCCAGACTTCCTGGCTCTAGTAAATAGATCATTCCACCTGTTTCCTCATCTGCAAACAGGAGGTGATGGTATTAATGGCACCTACCTCATAGAATTAGAAAATAACTAGAAGAGTTAACACAGAGTCCTCAGAATTGTACTGGGCACCATATAAGTGCTAGCCATGCAAATACAACAGACACGACTTAGCCAACCAGCCTCCAAATTACTACATCGATAAGTACAGGAATTTAATAGGAACACAATATCAGCAATAAGTTAGGAGTGTAAAAACACAAGTTGGACCCTTGCATTCCCTTTAGTATATCATCTGGGGGTCCTTTGTGGTGTTGCATTTCACTTTGATTGGCAAAAGACACTGTTGTGCAGCTGTCCCTTGCTGCCCTAGAAGAAACGGCCTCAGGAGAAAGTTATTAGTCGCTCAGTCATGTCCAACTCTTTGCGACCCCATGGACTGTAGCCCACCAGTATCCTCTGTCCATGAAATTCTCCAAACAAGAATACTGGAGTGGGTAGACATTTCCTTCTCCAGGGGATCTTCCCAACACAGGGATCAAACCTGGGTCTCTGGCATTGCAGGCAGATTCTTTACCATGTGAGTCACCAGGCCTGTATCTAGAAGATATGGCAGCGCCAAGTAATTTCCCTTCTATAACCAGAACTTCAGTGCTCTCCTGAAAGTTCTACTGAATCCTGGGGCATTGCCCTCCCCAAATAAACACCATATGCCTCTGATGCAAAAATGATTCTTCATTCATCTCTCATCCAGAGGCCTCGGCTAACCCGGAGGTGTCCTGATTGCCTAACCACTCTCTGAATCTCATGTGACTCAGGAGTTTCGACCTCACTCTTACTGTCAGGAATTCACGCTGGGTTGGCTGCATGATTCGAATTTTAGTGTATGTGCTGCTGAAGTGAGCACAACTCCAGTTTCTAGCAAAGACTAACTCTTGAGAAAAATTAGTGGAGGAGATTCTCAATAAACGGGATTCAAAGACTGTTCTTATAAGTCCTTGATTCAGACAAGATGGACAGCTGAATATAATAAGCCAGTGAACAAAGTCCCATCTGTGATTCTACAATTTTACATCCGCTGCAGGCCAGGATGTGACCCGTGGGACAATGAGAAGTCTGCCAAGGTGTGTGCTAAGTCTCTCCTGAACCAGTTTCAAGTGATCAGCCTTCTCCAGCCTCTGCTTTTCCATCCAGCCTGACCTCCTGGTCCATGAATTCCACGTCTCTCTAGCTCCCTCATTCCTCTCTAAATTCAGTCCCATTCTTAATTGATATAAATATCCACATCATAAAGCCCAACTTGCTTAACTCTACCCCAAATCTTCATGCTCTCCCCCTCTCTCCCTCTCTCTGCCCCAAACATACTGAACTGCTTGCAGGTCCCCAAATATGCCTCTGCCCCTCTCCCTACATCTTTCCATATGCTGTCTTTTCCCTAGGACATCTTTCTCTCCACCTCGGCCCCACCCATCACTTGACTCATGCCAACTCATTTTTTCAGAATTCACCTAAGGCATCACCTCCTCCAATGTCTTACCTAATCCAGTCCCTCCCAATTACACATCAGTCAGGCCCTTTTCACACTGTGAGTCCCAGGTATTCATTGTCTTTTCTTCTGAACTCTAAATCCTTAAGGAACCATGTGTTGTTCATTCTTGTACCACCAGCCCCTAAATGAGGGGTTTACACTGGTACTCAATAGATACTCAATACTTATCAGAGACGAGTATGTGGGATGGTGACCATGTATTTGAGACCACCATGGCTGGGTAGTTCCATGGAAAGAACACATACTTTAGCCTTAGATACACCTAGGCTTAAGTCACAAGTCAATCACTTGCTGCCCATTATGTTGGTCAACAAATTGCTAAACTTATTTAAATCCAAGTGGTACATATGCAAGTGAGAATGATAATCCTTACCCTTCAGATACATTTTAAAAATATTAAATTAGATAATATATTCCAATCGTTTACCCAGTGTCTGATAATAAGGTAGTTTTTAGTATTACCGTGTTAATGATGAGAATTAGAATTTACTCCTCTATAAAGCAGATCAAAATCAGTCATAACTCATAGACAATGAAAAAGACTGAAAAAGAGTGAAAAAGACTGAAGTCTCACTCAAGTATCTGAGAATGGCTGCTTACACCTGAGGGAGACTCTCGGGATACTAGTTCCTACAAATAAAATATAGATCAAAGTCTTTTCAATAGCCCAATTAATTTCAAGTCATTTGGTTCAGGTTTCAGTCAGGGTCGCTACAGAAGAAATTCTCAGACGCACTGAAAGTAGCATGGCCTATGTAACACGATAATACTAATTACTATCACTGATGTTGTTGTTGCTTACTCACTAAGTCGTGTCCAATTCTTTGCGACCCCATGAACTATAGCTTGCCAGGGTACTCTGTCCACGGGATTTTCCAGGTAAGAATACTGGAGTGGGTTGCCATTTTCTTCTCCAGGGGATCTTCCCGACCCAGGGATCGAACTCACGTCTCCTGCATTGGCAGGTGGATTCTTTACCACTGAGCAACAGGAAGCCCATTACTAACTAAACGTGGTGATGAATGCTACATATGTCTTTTTTCCCCCCTTTTACTTAATCCTTAAAACTGATAAGTCACTCACTATTGCCCTTATTTGACAGTTGAGACTTCCCAAGGTCACAGAGTGACTGAGTAGGTCACTGCCTTCAAGATTTCAGAGGCAGAGTCACTTTGCTATCCTTTTTGGTGTGATAACTCACGTTGATGGCATGGGAGTAACTTGAAAATTTGTCACCTGAAAGTTCCTCTACCCCTAATTTGGTTAATTTTGTGATTTGAATAGCCTTCCGCGGTGGATCAGAGAGGCTTTTGACTTCAAACTTTCCACTGGAGCTGGCATTACCATGGTCTGGGATCTGCTATGGATGATAATTCAAAACAACAAGGTTTTATTTGCTGCTTTTTCAGGCACGTAGTCATAGACTAGAGACTCTAAAAAGGCAGGGCAGGCATTGTAATGAAGATGCAGCTTTCAGTGCTGGTGAAGGAACTTTGATTCCCATCATGGCAGGGCATGGCTATGTCAATTGGGGCTTATTTCCACTCTGTAGCTAATCTGATTCTTTAAGCAAAAGCAGTTGGTTTTTCTGTGCCCAGTGCCATAATTCCAACCTCATAATTCTCTAGTAGGAAAGTAGCTTATTCTTAATCCATTAGTCCTATAATCCAATCTTTTTTTTTAATTAGGAATTCATTCATTTCTTTAAAAATTAATTCAAAATGCAATTCATCAAGCATTGCTATCTAATGGCACAGGGGCACGCATTACGCCTCAGGGGCAAGAATGGATTTTTCAAGTCAGGTAAACATGGCTTTGCGTCCTACTTTGTAATTTACTAGATAATAACCCACACCAGTATAAATGGATATTAAGGGCTTGAGTTTTGGAGTCAGACAGAACTGGCTTTAGAATTCAGCTCTCCAACTTATCAGAGCTATGACCTTGGGCAAGATTCTCTGAGCTTTAGCTTCTCCACCTATAAAATGGAAAGAATAATACCTACCTTATAGAATTCTTGTGGAGAGTTAAAATGAAAAATGAATATAAGGCACCCGGTACAGTCCCTGACAGAAGGTAGATGCTCAAGAGATTTCTTTCTCTTCCCTCTCCCACTAGGTTCCAAGCACTGAAGAAAGAGATACATTTGAAATTTATAACTTCCATAGAAAAAGAGAATAAAAGGAAATCAAGCTAACATATTGAATATCTACTTTGTTCTAGCCATTTCCATGTGTTGATACCACTAAATTTAAATAGATGCATACCCACATTTATTCACTCATTCATTCATTTATTCATTCAATAAATATTTCTTTAGCACCTGCTGTATTCTAGGCACTTGCCTAGGCCCTGAGTGAATGAATGAGTAAAATGGACTAAGTCTTGATTGATCTTACATTCTAGAGCCCCATATCCTTTGTGCTACACCTTGCTGCATAAATAGCTTTGGAAATTAAAAATACAAAGAGAATATTATGTGCAACTTAGAAATCAGGGAAGTTTCATGTAGAAGGGAAAAGCCTACCTACTCTAGATCTCAAAGGACCACAGGATTCAGAGACGTATGATGAGAAGAAAGGTGGGTGGAACCAAGTACACAGTCGCTTAGAGGCAAGAAAGGACAGGACCTGGGAAGATGCAGGGAGGTTGACTTGATCATCAGGTGGAGTGGGTGAAAGTGAGTAACAGGAAAACTTTCAGAAGCATATATGGAAATCGGATAGTGGTTCATACTGAAAAGCAGACTGAAGAGTCAAATTTCACTCGTAGAACATTGAGAGTAATTTACTGAAGAAGTAATTTACTTATCATAGGATTAAGGGGTTGCTTCACATGTTTTAATTGGACAACAGTGTGTTAAATAGATTAAGAGAGGCAGGGAGACACTAGAGACAGTCGTAGGAGGTTGTTGATCAAACATTACTGGGTATGCTTGGAGATTTCAGTCGTGTTTTGGCCAATGGCAAAACAAATATCAGAAAATTCAGATAGATTCTTTTTCATCAGCATTTACAAAGGTAAAAGTGGATTTTTTTAAAAAGCTAGGAAAGAAAATCTGTTCAACTGAGAAAGCACTACATGCTGTCATGGAAGGGACCAATTCCTTTGATGTATGAAAAATACTCAGTCGTGTCTGACTCTTTGCGACTCCATGGAGTGTAACCTGCCAGGCTCCTCCATCCGTGGGATTCTCCAGGCAAGAATACTGCAGTGGGTTGCTATTTCTTCCTCTAGGGGATCTTCCCAACCCAGAGACTGAAGCCAGGTCTCCCACATTGCAGGCAGACGCTTTACAATCTGAGCCACCAGAGAAATCTGGGAGTTGGTGATGAACAGGGAGGCCTGGCATTCTGCAGTCCATAGGGTCGCAAAGAGTCAGACACGACTGAGCAACTAAACTGATGAAAGATACTTGGTGTCTTCAGTAGAAGAAAAAACTAAATTAAACATAAGGGAGGGTGCATACATGCACAGTCTCTCAGTCGTGTCTGACTGTTTATGACCCCATGGACTGTAGCCCACCAGGTTCCTCTGTCCATGGGATTCTTCAGGCAAGAATACTGGAGTGGGTAGCCATGCCCATCTCCAGGGGATCTTCCTGATCCAGAGATTGAAACTGTGTCTCCTGCGTCTCCTACATTGGCGGGTGGATTCTTTATCCATTGAGCCACCTGGGAAGCCCAGGTGGGGTAAAACCTGAGACAACAGGCCTCACGGCAAAATTTTTACACTAAGTTGATTCTTGGCCCAGAGCTTTAAAATGTCTGCAAGCAAATTCTGATTCCTCAATTGCTTTTTGTAATAAAATTTAAAGAATAAAGTTAAACATTTATGTGAGAACACTTGCAAGGTGACAGATACTTCCAGCCCATTTTTGGTCATTCAGTTCAGTTCAGTTCAGTCGCTCAGTCGTGTCCGACTCTCTGAGATCCCATGAATTGCAGCACGCCAGGCCTCCCTGTCCATCACCAACTCCCGGAGTTCACTCAGACTCACGTCCATCGAGTCCGTGATGCCATCCAGCCATCTCATTCTCGGTCATCCCCTTTTCCTCCTGCCCCCAATCCCTCCCAGCATCAGAGTCTTTCCAATGAGTCAACTCTTTGCATGAGGTGGCCAAAGTACTAGAGTTGCAGCTTCAGCATCATTCCTTCCAAAGAAATCCCAGGGCTGATCTCCTTCAGAATGGACTGGTTACACAACAAAAGCGTTCAGTGCAGTTGACGTTCTTCCTGGTCAGGAGTGCTACTGGCCCAGGTCTAGCTCTCCGCTGATGGAGGGCAATCCATTTGCAGGTTAGTAGGTGTCACACAGCATTCTGCCTTCAAAACATTTCCCACTTTTGCTACCTGGGTTTCCGGAAACTCGAACTCAGGCTACTCCGGATTGAGATTATTATCTCTCCTTCTCCCATCTCCTTCCAATTCCGTCCTTTCTTCCCCCACCCCTTCTATTTATTCAACAAAAACTTCTCTAACACTACTCTGTACTGGGATCTCTGCTGCAGGCACCACTAAGCAACAGAATCTTGGAGTCACCTTTAACTCCTCCCTCTCTCCCAGCTCTCACACTTCCCAGCAACGAAGGCCTCTGAGCCAACCTCCCCAAGTCTCCTAACTGATGTTCATCAGTCTCCCTGCACCTGCGCTCTCCTCTAAGCTCTCTTCCAGGGATGGATCCAACCTGGAATCTTTGAAAGCCTTGTCACTCGAGGTGTGGTCCACAGATCAAACCTGGCTGCCAAAGTTATCACCTGGGAGCTGGTTAGAAACGCAGACTCTAGCAACAGAATCTGCATTTTAACAGAATCCCCAGATGATTCATATGCGCATTTGAATTCCAGACCCACTAGCTGAAAACATATATCTGATCCTGTCATCCCAGTTGACATTCTATTATAAGGACAACAAATTAGAGCCCACAGGCCTCATCCGGCTCACCACCTGTTTTTGTATGGTTTGTGAGTAAGGATGGTTTTTACATTTCTAAATGATTGAGAAAAAAAATAAAAGAAGGATATTTCACAACACAGAAAAATTATATGAAATTCAAATTTCAGGGTCCCTAAATATACCGTTTTATTGGGACACACTATGCCCATTCATTTACACATTGTCTACAGCTGCTTTTGCTGTAGGATAGCACAGTTGAGTAGCTACAACAGAGCCAACAAATCCTAAAATATTTACTTTTAGGTCCTTTACAGGGAAAGTTGGTTGAGTTTGTTCTAAGGAGAAAAAAAACACATGGTTAAAAAAAAAAAATCTGCAAGTTATGAGGTAAGAAGGAAAAAAGAAAGGCGTGAACAAATGCTTTCTCTCCTGCCTGCCCATAACAGGTGCCAATGATGCGTTATCAGCCCATATGTCATGCTATTGATATAGTCTTTAAAGAAGGGAGAAAGATTCCACTACTTTCCCTCCATTTCATGGCTGCTGATTTCCTTCCTTAGAAAGACAGAGGGTAGGTCGAGATGAGAGAGAATTTTCTTGGGGGTTCAGACATGAAGCGGGGCTCACGGGGGACTTGAGTGCACTGTCCCCACTTAGGTTCTTATTCCTAAGGCTAAAAAAAAAAAAAAAAAAAAGATATCTCCTGACTCTGGAGAGCTACACGAATCACCATCACCACAGAAACCTAGTACTCTGCTGTGGACAAGAACTCTTCCACTAGAAGGAATGTCTGAAAATTCCAAAATTCAGTGTTTTAAATGTAAACAACAGCCCACCTGCAGGCCATCCCCTAGCCACATTCTCTGATTTTTATGGCCCTCAGTTCAGTTCAGTCACTCAGTCATGTCCAACTCCTTGCAACCCCATGAACTGCAGCACGCCAGGCCTCCCTGTCCATCACCAACTCCCGGAGTTCACCCAAACTTATGTCCATCGATTTATGGCCCTAAGAAACATTTTAAAAGATCAGTTCAGATTTCATTCATTTGCCAAATGCAGACCCTTTTGGAGTAACACTGTCAGAGCTATTTCTAGTGGCTTGCTCTTTGCTTAATTGATACATTCCGCCAGAGTCACTTTACACCACTGACAAGCAGGTGTAAAAAAATAGTTGGAATTCCAGTTCCATTCCAGACTGAGAAAGAAGGGGAAGTTAGTGGATTAGGAATCTTCCAGAGAAGTTGTCACAGAAGCACCAAAGAGCTTAAAGCCAGAAATTGATCGCCTTTTCACTCTTCTTCCCCCATCCTACGTTAACATTTTCTGGAACAGCTAACAAAATGATTTTGCATGCACCCAACAGCAAATTATGCTACCAGTTTGACAGCTGAGTCAAGTACTTGAGTAGACGCCTGGACTGAAAGAGTGAATAAAATATTGCTCCTCTCCTGGAGAAGTTGACTGACTTGTAGGAAAGTCAGAGGCAGACAATCAGAACACAGTATCTAAAGCATTTCAGTGCAGAGCGAACAAAGGAACCGTGTGAGCCAGAGGGACACTGAGCTCAGGCTGATGGGGTCAGAAAGGTTTCCCAGAGACAACGTTTGAGCTAAGCTCTGAATCTGCCAGATAAAGGGCCCAAGTGTGAAAGTGAAAGTTGCTCAGTCCTGTCCGACTCTTTGAGACCCCATGGACTTTACAGGCCATGGAATTCTCCAGGCCAGAAGACTGGAGTGGGTAGCCTCTCCCTTCTGCAGGGTATCTTCCCAACCCAGGGATCAAACCCAGTTCTCCTGCATTGCAGGCAGATTCTTTACCAGCTGAGTCACAGGGGAAGCCACAAAGAGCCCAAGGCCAGGATTAAAAAGGGTATTCAATTTCCGTGCTTGTGATGGGTCTGTTAAGATTTTCTGTTTCTTCCTCATTCAGTTTTGGAAAGTTGTACTTTTCTAAGAATTTGTCCATTTCTTCCAAGTTGTCCATTTGGTTGGCATATAGTTGCTGATAATAGTCTCTTATGATCCTTTGTATTTCTTAAAAAAAAAAAAAAAAAAAGATATCTCCTGACTCTGGAGAGCTACACGAATCACCATCACCACAGAAACCTAGTACTCTGCTGTGGACAAGAACTCTTCCACTAGAAGGAATGTCTGAAAATTCCAAAATTCAGTGTTTTAAATGTAAACAACAGCCCACCTGCAGGCCATCCCCTAGCCACATTCTCTGATTTTTATGGCCCTCAGTTCAGTTCAGTCACTCAGTCATGTCCAACTCCTTGCAACCCCATGAACTGCAGCACGCCAGGCCTCCCTGTCCATCATCAACTCCCGGAGTTCACCCAAACTTATGTCCATCGATTTATGGCCCTAAGAAACATTTTAAAAGATCAGTTCAGATTTCATTCATTTGCCAAATGCAGACCCTTTTGGAGTAACACTGTCAGAGCTATTTCTAGTGGCTTGCTCTTTGCTTAATTGATACATTCCGCCAGAGTCACTTTACACCACTGACAAGCAGGTGTAAAAAAATAGTTGGAATTCCAGTTCCATTCCAGACTGAGAAAGAAGGGGAAGTTAGTGGATTAGGAATCTTCCAGAGAAGTTGTCACAGAAGCACCAAAGAGCTTAAAGCCAGAAATTGATCGCCTTTTCACTCTTCTTCCCCCATCCTTACGTTAACATTTTCTGGAACAGCTAACAAAATGATTTTGCATGCACCCAACAGCAAATTATGCTACCAGTTTGACAGCTGAGTCAAGTACTTGAGTAGACGCCTGGACTGAAAGAGTGAATAAAATATTGCTCCTCTCCTGGAGAAGTTGACTGACTTGTAGGAAAGTCAGAGGCAGACAATCAGAACACAGTATCTAAAGCATTTCAGTGCAGAGCAAACAAAGGAACCGTGTGAGCCAGAGGGACACTGAGCTCAGGCTGATGGGGTCAGAAAGGTTTCCCAGAGACAACGTTTGAGCTAAGCTCTGAATCTGCCAGATAAAGGGCCCAAGTGTGAAAGTGAAAGTTGCTCAGTCCTGTCCGACTCTTTGAGACCCCATGGACTTTACAGGCCATGGAATTCTCCAGGCCAGAAGACTGGAGTGGGTAGCCTCTCCCTTCTGCAGGGTATCTTCCCAACCCAGGGATCAAACCCAGTTCTCCTGCATTGCAGGCAGATTCTTTACCAGCTGAGTCACAGGGGAAGCCACAAAGAGCCCAAGGCCAGGATTAAAAAGGGTATTCAATTTCCGTGCTTGTGATGGGTCTGTTAAGATTTTCTGTTTCTTCCTCATTCAGTTTTGGAAAGTTGTACTTTTCTAAGAATTTGTCCATTTCTTCCAAGTTGTCCATTTGATTGGCATATAGTTGCTGATAATAGTCTCTTATGATCCTTTGTATTTCTGTGTTGTCTGTTGGGATCTCTCCAGTTTTATTTCTAATTTTATTGATTTGATTTTTCTCCCTTTGTTTCTTGATGAGTCTGGCTAATGGTTTGTCAATTTTATTTATCTTCTCAAAGAACCAGCTTTTGGTTTTCAAGGCACAAAGATATCAAAGATGAGGTGGTTTAATCCATTTGAACTGCACGAGGGGAGGGGTAAGAGAATAAAGGAGAAAAGCCAGAGTCAGGTAAAGAATGGTATGTTTGCTATTCCAGAAAGTTCAGACTTCATAATGAAGACAAAGGGCATGTATGGTAGTGTTGCTGGTGGGCCGACATGATGACAGCTGTAATTTAGAAAGCAAATTAGCACTGAAGGAGCGAAGGCTGCAGGCAGGAAGAACGCTGCAGAGAGGAAATGATGGTGACTATGAGGCAGGAGAAGATGGGCCCCTCCCCCACCGCCACCCAGGGTGAAGCGGTGGGACACTCATTCCCTCTGGACTGAAACTCCAAGGCAAGACTAGCAGGACAATTAAGGAAGAAGGTTGGGCTCTGCCCAGACCACACATTTCTTATTCCTGAAGTCAGAAGACCTCCCCGACCACACATGCGCCAGAAAGGCTCCTTGGAGGTCAAAAGGGAGTCATGTCAAGGGATGTTCCCTACCCATACGCCTTTTCAGTAAAATCCACCTTGGCTGAAAGATGCGTGCACACACATGGAAGGATCCCCAGATCGACCAAATGTGGACTGTGAACCAAGCAAAGCAAACGATTGGTTACAGGAAAACCCATTAGAAATACCCCATAAAAGTAATTCAAACTTTTGCCACAGGGGTGCAACTCAGGGACTCTGAGTCTGCCCGGGTGTCTTTCCACACATACTGTACTTTTTTTCCTCTTAATAAATACTTTACTTGTTTCACTACTTTCCACCTTTGTGGGAATTCTTTTCTGCAAAGCCGAAGGGCCAGGGCCCTTGTCACTGTCCACTGGTCTAGCGACTAGGATCTGGTGCTTTCACTGCTGTGACCTCAGCCCATTCCAAGCCACTGCAGGCCGAGGGAGGTCACCTGAAATCAACTAGAACCATGGGGAAGATAATGGAGATGGAAAACAACACGCCCCAGGCTACACCATAAGGCCATGCAGGTTATGCCCTGCACAGAACATTCTTCCAAGAGGTAAGTGGTTACTAAAAATCACTGTGGTCTGCTGGCCAGGTATTGTGGGACAGCCTGGGGGAGGAAAGGGATCCTTTTTTTTTTTACTTATAAGCCAGACGTTTTGTTAACAAAGGTACCATTTTGTTAGTCTCACAATGTCATCATATGTATAAGCACTGTTGAAGACCCCATCCAATATGAACATATTCTAGAGAATTTTAGGGAAGAAAACAGCTGATCAGCTACAGGAATTAGACATAGAGAGTCAGAGGGGTCACTGCCAAGTTCAGCCCGAGCACCTTGTCATTCACTAAGGCAGGAAGTGCTTTTTCAGTCCTAGCCCATCTCCACTTTGCCTATTCAACCCAATTCCTTTTGTGCAACCACAAATTTCATACACAAGTTCAAATAAATCTGTTCAAATAAAAAAGAAATACATTTTATTTATATTTGTTGTTTTTCACCTCTGATTCTTTATCTCTTTCTGCTTGTATTTACACCACATCTGAAATAATATGGCATAACAGGAAGAAAGTGAATTTTATCGTGGGACAAACCATAAATCTCAGTTCTGCCAACAGTTATAAGACCCTTCACTCTTCTGAACCTCCGTTTATTCATTTGTAAAATGGAGACAATGCTTATTTGTAGGACTGCTACACAAGCCAGTGAATTTAAGCCACCTCACCTAGAATCAAACACATACAAGTGAATGCTCAATACTTTCAGCTACTGTTGTTGTTACTTACTGATCAGATGTTCTGTCACTTCTTTCTCCACTCCCATTTTCTGTTTCTATGTCAAGCTTTCTAGTCCTGCCGGACCTTCCTTTTATACAGTCAACCTTAAGATACCAGTAAACAGCTTGCAGAAGTGCTTGTCTCGTGGTCAGACTTTCCCACCTAAACAACTTCTCAAACATGCAAGTTCACCTAGTAGATTGCCACTGAAAATTCTAAAAACAGATTAAAAAACAACTCCTGAAAAATAACAGAGTTCCAGTGGTGAGGATTAATAATGTAAAGGCTCATTTGGGAATTCTTCCTGGAATTTATCAGAAAATGAATGAAGGTGATGGAAGAATAATCCAGATCTTGTTAGGCTATGTAGCTTAGACAACTTTTTAGAAGCAGTGATAACTTACATAGTTTGATTTACAGTGTGTTGAATTTATACTATGTGAATGACACTATGTTAGATAATTTAGGAACATCTTAAGGAAAAGGAAGCATCTCTCCTCTTGGGAAGTGGGACTTTGCTTTCTGTTTCCAGTTAGGGAAACTGAAAAGTTGAATTCTATTTCAATAAAATGTTTAGGTAGGAAGCAAGATCTTAACCAAGAATTTTTAGTTAATCTTCAGCAGCCAGTGCATAGAAAGATGTTACTGGAAAAACTTTCAGATTTGTTTATCCTTAAATAATGTGGTCCAGTTTCATTCTGAGAAAAAGAAAATAAATTCCACAGGAGGGAAAAAAAAAAAAGGTTTGCATGACTGGCTGAGTCATACTGTGTAGATTTTTTCCAGTAAGCTACATTATGCTGGATGCTGTTCAAAAGGGAAAATGTCAAACGCACTGGGGTTCAGTCTGGCATGTGGGTGGGTTTACTCAAGCACAGAAATCAAATATAGGCATTGGAGCCAATACTTTAGAAAACAACAGAATGGCTTATAAATCAGAGCTGGAATTTCCAGAAATTCTCTTTCAGCTGAATCCTACAAATGCAATATAAATGAGCAATACACAAGTGTGTATTCTAATGGCATTTATTGTAATTCTTTCTTAGAAGTCTAATGTAGAAAAAAATTTAGATATTACAAAATTCAGCCTTCTTCCCATACAATGACTCCTTCTATGACACATATTTCTGAAAAGTTTTCATACTTCTGCTTAGAATCTTCTGGTAGTGGAGTGCTCCCTGCCTTGTAGCCCCTCTTCCTTGATCAGATGATGCAATGCAGAGGAAAGGCACTGGAATGATGAAAGTCAAGGTAATAACAGTGGTTACATATGGATCGTGACATTATCGGGTTTGTTGCTGCCATTCTTCTGCTTCTCTGTATTTTCTAACTTTTCTATAATGAGTTTGCATTTCCATAAAAATCACTGCTGATGGTGACTGCAGCCATGAAATTA
>SJYT01032930.1:10669-24852 GCA_006410635.1 Cephalophus harveyi
CTGAAGAAGGCTTTCTTATCTCTTCTTGCTATTCTTTGGAACTCTGCATTCAGGTGCTTATATCTTTCCTTTTCTCCTTTGCTTTTCGCCTCTCTTCTTTTCACAGCTATTTGTAAGGCCTCCCCAGACAGCCATTTTGCTTTTTTGCATTTCTTTTCCATGGGGATGGTCTTGATCCCTGTCTCCCGTACAATGTCACGAACCTCATTCCATAGTTCTTCAGGCACTCTATCTATCAGATCTAGGCCCTTAAATCTATTCCTCACTTCCACTGTATAATCATAAGGGATTTGATTTAGGTCATACCTGAATGGTCTAGTGGTTTTCCCTACTTTCTTCAATTTGAGTCTGAATTTGGCAATAAGGAGTTCATGATCTGAGCCACAGTCAGCTCCTGGTCTTGTTTTTGTTGACTGTATAGAGCTTCTCCATCTTTGGCTGTGTAGATTGTAGCAAGATTGTTACATACAAACGTTCAAGTTGAAAACTTCCAAACATGTAAAAGTGCATTTGCATGTGCAATCACAGCAGTTAATTCACAGATCTGATACTCATTGCCATGGGCACATCCAAGACAAATTAGTGTGCATTTGTGTACTTTACTGTACAGAACTGTATGGAGTACAATAGTGCAGAACTTTTATTTCAAGCCTACGCTGTCTGAAAGGAAGCATAAATGCAGTGGTAATGGAGATGCTACTGCTATTCTATTTTTAAAGGTGTACTTGGTTGCTCAGCTGTGTCTGAATTTTCAACATATGGACTGCAGTATACCAGGCTCCTCTCGCCATGGGGATTCTGCAAACCAGAATACTGGAGTGGGTTGCCATGCCCTATCCAGGTATGCAAGATTTAAAATGTTTCTTTTATTGTTTGTGTTTGTTTTTTATGTATTAGTTGCATGAAAAATATCATAAAACTATTAAACTACAGTAATATATAACCAATTGTCTGTTGGTTACCTAAGAAACTTTGCTGGATTTATGAAGAAATTGGGATTTTTGAACCTCCCTTTCAAATGTAACTTGTTCATATTCAGGGGACTTACTGTTCTGCTAAAACCTGTGGATCCAAAAGTGAATGCATCCCCTCTACGTCCAAGGAAGTCACATTCTTGGTTGGGATTTTAGAAGAAACGTGAGATCTCCATAATTCTAGCCATTTCAGTCTTTTCAAAAGACCTTGATCAGGACAAACAAATACTAAAGTAGAAATAGTCATTGTGTTTCTACCCACTTCTAGAAAGTGTTGCTAAGTTTTCAATACAGGATCTTGCAATGCTGGTGAACTAGATGGAGAAGTGATGTGAACAAAAATAAGGAAGGTGAAACAGGTAGGTCAGAATGTGAAGTAACAAAGACAAGGTATTTAGAAGCTGAAGAATTGAGAAAGATTTGGGACCTGAGTTGGAAAAGTAGTTTTCAAAACAAATTGGGTCATGTGGTATGTGTAATCCTCACTTCATTCCTTAGATTTCTACTGACCAGTCTGCCTCTATTTTCTGGAGGACAGTTCAGATCCATCTAGCTCTTTCTCATTGCTGCTCCTTTCTCCTGGCTCCCACACTGTGGCAAGCCGTTCAGCCTACTCCATTCATTTTATTTGTTGTTGTTGTTCTTTAAGGCAGATGCTGCAGTCTGCCTACAAAATGATCTATCCTATGCTTCTCTTTCAAAACTGAAAAGAGCTTGTTATATAGCCTTGAGCCCAGTAGCTACAGGACTGCCCTTCCCTTGCACCCGTGCTCTTAGTCATGACTGGTGACTTAGAGATGCAAGAAGATCTGTAAGAGGGATTTCTTGGAAGACTGCATTCAAGGAGCTGACTTAGCTGAGAGATGGGATTCTTCCCTTCCCTACTTTCTAACTGTTGTCTGGATTTTAGTTGTGATGGCTGGAACTCCTGCAGTTGTATTGGACAACCATGTAACCTTTGAGAAGGATACCACCCAAGCTCGGGCTGGCTAACCTCCAGCTTTGTTTCAGTGGGAGAGAAAAATCAAGTTTATCTTGCTAAAGTTATAGTTCTTTTAGTTTTTTGCAATGTGCATCCAAACTTAATCCTGATACTACTATGTGTTTAACATGATATATAGTCTTATTATTTTATTGTGTTTACTGAATATATTTATATTTTACCTTTCTCTAATTTTTTATTTTAATAATTGTTTCATCAACCATTATACCTAAATTGTATAAATGCAAAATTATTATTATAAGCATGTTTTCCTTTAGATTTTGAATTTTTATACTTTCTTATCTTCTTTCCTTTCTTGTTTTCTCCATATTTGTACAGCTTGGGCCATGTTCTCTCTTAAAACCTCATCCATATTCATATCTGCAGGCTAAAAATGACTGAGAGCTGTGTGGGGAGAACCAAAGAAGAATGAATTACAGTGACATGAATGAAGGTTTGTGGCCCTTGTTACTCATCATGAATGCTCTTCAGTAGGATAACATTATCTTGCCCTCTTGTGTGCCCACCAGCCCAGGTTTGCCATGACCATGGAAGATACTTCAACCAGAGGAATTTGAGTAGACGTGATATGTCACTTCCAAATGGAAGTATTATTTTCTGTCCCACTAGCTGGAATGCAGATATAATGACAGGAGCTGGAGTAGCCATGTTAGACCAAAGGTAAGTAGCACAGGTGGAAGATGTGACAAGAAAGAAGTGAGCCCTCATCTCTATGGAGAGACCTTTACTAACATTATGTGAAAGAGAGGAAATTGTATTTAAGACAATGTTATTTAGGTTTTGATTACAGTCGTTGAACCTGTAACTTAACAGTCATAATAGAATAACTGATCTTTGTGTTAGCCTTGTCTTGACTTTAGGGTCTGAATGAGACAATATCTACTGATGTATACTTAGAAGTGAGTCAAGTGACAGCCCTGCCCTCTTGAAGGTGTGCTCTAATGTGGGATTCAGAAACTGAAGCAAGAATAAAGCCACATGGCAGGACAGCTTCAAGATCCTTTAGGAACCCTTGGGAGGGGAACTTCAATCAGTCCTGATCTCAGGAGGTTGCTTGAAGCAGGGACAACCTTTTATCAGTCTCCTCATAAATAGGCCAGGGTGCCTAGTTTCACGTAAAAGTGAGTTATTTCAAATTCGTTCCAGAGTGTTTTCCCTTTTGATCCAGTGCTTAAGATGTGAATTTGAGACCTGGTTTGGCAAGACTGAAAATGCTCCAGGGCAACTAAGTCAGTGACCCAAAACTACTGAGCCTGAGTGCCCTAGAGCCTGTGATTTACATCAAGAGAAGCACAGGACTGAAAAGCCAGTGCACTGCAATTACAGAGTAGCCCCTGCTCACTGAAAATACAGAAGTCGTGAGCGGCAGTGAAGACCTGCTGCTGCTGCTAAGTCATTTCAGTCGTGTCTTACTCAGCGAGTCCCCATAGATGGCAGCCTACCAGGCTCCCCTGTCCCTGGGGTTCTCCAGGCAAGAACAGTGGAGTGGGTTGTCATTTCCTTCTCCAACGCATGAAAGTTAAAAGTGACAGTGAAGTCGCTCAGTCGTGTCTGATCCTCAGCCACCGCATGCACTGCAGCCATCCAGGCACCTCCATTTATGGGATTTTACAGGCAAGAGTACTGGAGTCGGGTACCACTGCCTTCTCCGCAAAGAAGACCTAGTGCTGGCAAAAAAAAAGATTCTTCCAGAGAAACCAGTGAGGTCTCACAGGAACGAGGACATGAAAAAGGATGAAACAAGTCTGGGTCTGATATCATGCAAGTCATGGAGAGGGAAGCTATAGCCTGTTTTCACAGGGAACTTGGGATATAAGTTGTGCCTCAAACATGCCCCAACCCAAGGCTATGGAGCCAGGATTTCACCCTCCCACTAGCGCCTCCCTCTCATCCTTCAACTAACACCCAGCTGGTGTCTCCAAGCCCTTGTATTAGATCCTCCAAGAATGAATCAAAGGTGACACTAGAAGCAAAAGACACCAAAGCTCAGGAAAATGAAACCTCAGATAATGTCTAGATTTCTGCACCCAGTCTGCCATCTCCAGCATCATATCTGAAATCCTGTGAGTCTAAAGAACTCCATGGGTCTCTACATGTAAGCTTTTTTTTTTTTTTCTTTCAGGTTTTAATTTATATAGGAGTGTAGTTTATTTACAGCATTGTAATCATATTAGTTGTATCGGAAATTAATTTCCTTATACAGACACATGTATCCATTGTTTCTTAGATTCTTTTCCCATACAGGATATTACAGACTATTGAGTGGGATTCCTGTGCTGTTCCGTTGACTATCTATTGGCAACCCACTCCAGTGTTCTTGCCTGGAGAATCCCAGGGACGGGGGAGCCTGGTGGCCTGCCGTCTATGGGGTCGCACTGAGTCAGACACGACTGAAGCGACTTTAGTAGCAGTAGTAGTATACATATATTAATCTCACTCAATTTATCCCTCTCCAACATTTCCACATTGGTAACTATAATATTGTTTTGATGGAGAGAAGTTTCTAGGCACTTTTTGGATCAGGGTCTGTGCTTGTGAGAGTGCAGTGGCCAGGGAAAGCAAGACTGACAGAGACTCATTTGAGATGATGCTGAATGTGCAGGAAGACTTTGCCATGCAAAAATCTGGGGAAAAAACATTCTACATATGGGAAGTAGCCCCTGCTAAGGACCAAGGTAAACAAGTTTAATAAAGATACCTTTCCACTGCCAATCTTCCTTCCATGCTTGGAACTTGGCATACAGGTCAACCATGACCTCATCCCATGCTTCACTTGTGAGTTAGCAGCAATGAGCCATGCCAGCCTTCCCAAGAAGGGAGAACCTGGGGCTATCACGAGGCTGAATATGCTCTGGACACAGGGACTTGTCCACAAACTGGTTATCACCAGAAGCATCACGTGCCAGGGGCACCACCAGTGCCTCTGACTATCTCCATGTACTTGTTCTCAGGAGTAGAAATGCCAAGGAACCGACAGAGCAAAGAAACAAGTAATGACTCTTGTTTCATCTTGCCCCATGTGATTCCCACGGCCCTTTGACCACACTGCTGACTTCCCTAAACTCTTTCCTCTTTTGCTTCTTCAAAGGTGGCTTGTGAATAACATAAGCACCTGACTCTGAAGCCTGGTGGCTGGAACTCTAATCACAGTCAGCTGGGACCCAGAGATGTCCAGCCTTGTTCTATGTTTCTTTCCTTTTTCTCCAACCAGATTCATAAAACAAAGTCCCTACAAAATATAAGGGTGATTATAATTCTCTCAAGGCCTTTGAATCTCCAAGGTCTCTTTGGTGCATCAAAGTAGGAACACATCCTCTGCATCCAGGCTAGTTTCATATCCCAACATCGCTCAGCCAGTGGTTCCCTGAGGAAACACAAGGCACATATCCAGAAGGCTGAGAAGAGAATACTTCTTGCTGTGAATGCAGGTGCATGTTACCCAGTCATCTAAGGGTCTGTCTTGTGTGAATGAGGAGTGGGAGCTCTGAGGATCTGAGTTGGGAGTGAGTCAGTCACCAACTGCACGATGGCCTCCTAGGGTCACTACCGCTGGGGCTCTCCCACTGTGCCTGGAACCCAGAATAAACAGCCCTGAATATTGCTTTCCTGCTGCTACATGGAGCAGGTTTGCTGATAAAATTGGAACCAGACTTGAGGGGCAACTGGAAAGAAACTTCCACTTTGGTGCTTGCAGACATCTGAGAGCTACCCAGCAGTGAATGCAATGGAGTTTTCTCTCATCTTTCTCTTCCTGGAAGTCTCCTAGCCTGGGACCAGAATTCCTGGGTCCCAAGTCTTCACTAACTTACCTGCAGCTAAGGTGAGTCATACCCCCCCCGGGTTAAGTTTCCCATTTTTTGGATGAGGGAGACTGCACATGCTCCAGAACTTATTCCAACTTGTTCCAGAATAAGACTCAATGTCAATCAGTGATCAAGTGGCTCAGAGGTGGCTGTTGCTGAGAATGATGATGTTGCCTCTGGTGGCCATGGGGATGTAACTGTCTGGTGATGTTCATGGGTCCTGGGCTCAGGACTGAGAGGTGTAGACCACTTGGCACACAGCTGCTGTGCCATCGAGGACCTTAGAGGGCTTGCCCCCTGGAACTTACCATCATTTGGGTTCTGTGGGATGAGATCAGGTAGTTATAATTCAGAAGTTACCAATGGGGAAGCATGTAGATTCCTCAGCAGAAACCCAAATTAGGGTGAGGAATCATCTCTCCAAAATACTCTGGGAACTAGATATGCCAGGACTCTTAGACAAATTTTGTAGTATTTTAAATACAATTTAAAGTAGGTCATCTTTTGGATGACCTGCCATTTGCTCTCTGGCTTGGGATGATACCCACAGTCACAGTGGAATCAAAGGGCCTCTGGGGGATGCTGGCCCTCTCCCTATGACACATTAGGAGTGAGTAGAGCTCTCTCCCCTCCACATCCGGAGCAGGAATTCCAACAGGAAGGACATGACCTCCAAGTTTAACTGGAAGACTCAAGAAGGTCTGGCCCTCAGGTAGGCACTATTCTTTTCCCAGTGCTTCTTCCTTCCCTCCGGCGTCTTTTGCAAGCTGCCCACCTTCTGGTTCCTGGGTTCTGAATTCCTCCTCCCTTCACTTGTAGATATCTAGGCAGTCTCACTTGTGGCTCCCTCCCTACCCAGGCCCAATTCCTCACCTGCAAATCACACTAAAGAAGGGAAAACCAAGACGGTTCTTCCCAGTTCATTCTTCCTAAAAGTGTCCACATTCCTTCTGCTTTCAGACCCTGTCCTGAGTTATCAACATCTCCAGCTAGATGACTGAACTTAGGAGAGGAATGGAGATGCAGATTGGGGATGGGGCTGGTAAGGGTGTCAGCTGTGGGGGACAGTTTTCAGATGACAAGAGATGAGTTAGGGTAAGGAGTATGTGGTCCTCCAATCACTCATTCATTTGGGACCTGCCTAAATCTGTATTCTTGGGCTCCTCGGGGTATCACTAAGACAGAACCTTCAAATGGAGTTTCCATAATCATCTTACAGCCAAACAATTTCAAACAAAACAAATATAAGAAAGAAGAGTGTCATGAACCCTATATTTCATCATTAGGCATCAATAACTACAAAACTAACCTCTTAGTCCCACAGGTTATCATAGACTGGAGACTATGCAACTTCAAGGTGGTGACCAATCGAGTTCCCAGCGAAGACATTCTTGACTTGCATTAGTCTTTCTCTTCTTGCTATGCTCTCACATGTGGTGGTTGAATGGAAGGAAGAAGAGGGAGAATAAGAGAGAAAAAGGAGAGGCTAATCCCATCATGAAGGACCACCATCAAAATCCCATGTCTACAGGATACCTCCCAAAGGCCCTACTTCCTAATACCATCACATTGGCAACCAAGGGTGGACATAATTCAATCCATAGCATACATAGCAGCTTTCTGTTTTAAAATCAAGACAGACCATCATTTTATTCTCTCTGTTTTAATGCTTATTCATTTTCCCTGAAGTATTTTAGGGGCAAGATGAACATTTCACCAAATGTACATAATGAGTATTTGTGGTAGAATGATAGGATATGAAAAAAATGCTCTTTTGTTCCCCCCAAAATGAACATTTTATATCCAGTCCATGTGCAAATTTCCCTGATGCTCAAAAAGCAGATGTCTTTTCACAGTTTATTGAGAGAATGTAGTCATATGTTGTATTTGGTTTTTCTCATTTAGGACTAAATAAATGTTCCTCTCCCAATTTGAATGTCATTTATTTGTTCAGAAACAGGGAGGAAGCAGGGTGGTTTGTCTTACAGAATGCCACACTATTGGTTTTAGAGCAGGAGTCCACAATACCAGCACAGTGGGACAGGACCAGTACCAGTCCTTGGTATATTAGGAACCAGACCTCCACAGAAGGAGATGAGCTGCAGGCAAGTGAGTGAGGCTTCATCTGTATTATAACTGCTCCCCATCACTCTCTCATCACCTCCAGAAGGGGGAGCCTAGCTTGTTATCCTGGAACTGTTTGTAGTTACATAACCTATGTTTAATAGAAAAAAAAAATAGCTTAAATATTGATGATTATTTTCCTTTCTCAGTGCTCAGAATGGTGAGTTGGTGTCCTAGCAGTCTAACACACTGACAAGTTAGGTGTTGTCTATCAACTTTTGGACATTTTTGCCCAGCTTAAAATTCAGTATGAAAAAACTAAGATCATTGGATCCAGCACCATCCTTCATGGCAAATAGAGGGAGCAAAGGTGGAAGCACTGACAGATTTCTTCATCTTAGCTTTTAAAACCACTGGATGGTGCCTGCAGCCATGAAATCAGAAGACATTAGCTTCTTGGCAGGAAAGATATGAGAAACATAAACAGTATGTTGAGAAGCAGAAACATCATTCTGCCCAACAAACTGGTAGGTGTTTGGCCTTTTCATTTGGATTCCTAAACATTCTGTCCAGTCCCCACTGGTCTTTGAAGTCCCTCACTTTTCTGATCCTTCATGATTCCCAAGATTATTTTGTGCATTTCTTTACCCAATCCTGAAATCAGCCATCTCTTTAAGATCGTCTGATGGGAAATGTATTTAGAAGCTACATGTTAGAACTCAGAATAGTCACTGTAACCAAGTTGTCACTGCTTCTAGGCTTTACACTGGTCAGAAGAGGAAGTACACATTTTCCTTAAAATTAAAATAAAAAGGAATATAATTAGTTGGTACAAACTTATGCTTTCACTTCAAGATTTAAGACAGCAGGGTTTGAATTAAACTTCTTTATGTTATGTGTGAACCTCTTTTTCTAGCCACTGAAAGGCTTACTTTAAAACATTAGTTTTAATTATCGTCTTGCTTTTACCTGTTAACATACATACGATTCTGTCACAGTAACAGAAACAATATGAAGAACAATAAGTTGTTGAATTATTGCTCGCCACAGCTGCAATGGTGATGCAGATGCATGGCGGCTACAACGGCAGCTCAGAGGCATGGCGGAGAGGAACTACCCAATGTCCAAATCATGGGCAGCAACCTAGAGGAGCTACCCTACTTCCAAGTAAGGAGCAGCAGCTGTGCTTTGCTGGAGGGCAGTGAAGAGACACCCCACGTCCAAAGTAAGAGAAGCCCAAGTAAGACAGTAGGCGCTGAGAGAGGGCATCAGAGGGCAGACAGACTGAAACCACATGCACAGACAACTACCCAATCTGTCACAGGGACCACAGCCGTGGCTAACTCAATGAAACTAAGCCATGCCATGTGAGGCCACCCTAGAAGGATGGGTTATGGTGGAGAGGTCTGACAGAATGTGGTCCACTGGAGAAGGGAATGGCAAATCACTTCAGTATTATTGCCTTGAGAACCCCATGAACAGTATGGTAAGCAAAAAAGATAGAACACTGAAAGATGAACTCCCCAGGTCAGTAGGTGTCCAATATTCTACTGGAGATCAGTGGAGAAATTACTCTAAAAAGAATGAAGGTACGGAACCAAAGCAAAGACAGCACCCATCTGTGGGTGGGACTGGTGATAGAAGCAAGATTCAATGCTGTAGAGAGCAATATTGCATAGGAAAATGGATTGTTTTGTCCATGAATCAAGGCAAATTGGAAGTGGTCAAACAGGAGATGACAAGGGTGAACATAGACATTCTAGGAATTGGCGAACTAAGATGGACTGGAATGGGTGAATTTAACTCAGATGACCATTATATCTTCTACTGTGGGCAGGAATCCCTTAGAAGAAATGGAGTAGACATCATAGTCAACAAAAGAGTCTAAAATGCAGTACTTGGATGCAATCTCAAAAATGAAAGTATAATCTCTGTTTGTGTCCAAGGCGAACCATTCAAATCACAGTAATCCAAGTCCATGCCCCAATAAGTAAGGCTGAAGAAGCTGAAGCTCAACAGTTCTATGAGGACCTACAAGACCTTCTAGAACTAACACCCAAAAAAGCTATCATTCTCATTGTAGGGGACTGGAATGCAAAAGTAGGAGTCAAGAAACACCAGGAGTAACACATAAATTTGGCCTCAGAGTACAGAATGAAGCAGGGCAAAGGCATTCTGCCAAAGAATGCACTGGTCATAGCAAACACTCTCTTCCAACAACACAAGAGAAGACTCTACACATGGACATCACCAGATGGTTGGCACCAAAATCAGACTGATTATATTCTTTGCAGCCAAAGATGGAGAAGCTCTATACAGTCAGCAAAAACAAGACTGGGAGCTGATGGTGGCTCATATCATGAACTCCTTATTGGCAAATTCAGACTGAAATTGAAGAAAGTGGAGAAAAGCCAAAGACCATTTAGGTATGACCTAAATCAAATCCCTTAGGACGATACAGTGGAAGTGAGAAATAGATTTAAGGGACTAGAACTAACAGACAGAGTGCCTGATGAATGATGGACAGAGGTTCATGATATTGTACAGGAGACAGGAATCAAGACAATCCCCAAGGAAAAGAAATGCAAAAAAGTCAAATGGCTGTCTGAGGAGGCCTTACAGATAGCTGTGAAAAGAAGGGAAGCAAAAAGCAAAGGAGAAAAGCAAAGATATACCCATTTGAATGCAGATTTCCAAAGAATAGCAAGGAAAGGTAAGAAAGCCTTCCTCAGCGATCAATGCAAAGAAATAGAGGAAAACAACAGAATGGCAAAGACTAGAGATCACTTCAAAAAAAGTAGAGATACAAAGGGAATATTTCAGGCAAAGATGAGCTCAATAAAGAACAGAAATGGTATGGGCCTAACAGAAGCAGAAGATATTAAGAAGAGGTGGCAAGAATACACAGAGGAACTGTACAGAAAAGATCTTTATGACCCAGATAATCACGATGGTGTGGTCACTCACTAGAGCCAGACATCCTAGAATGTGAAGTCAATGGGCCTTAGGAAGCATCAGTATAAACAAAGCTAGTGGAGGTGATGGAATTCCAGCTGAGCTGTTTCAAATCCTGAAAGATAATGCTGTGAAAATGCTGTACTCAATATGCCAGCAAATTTGGAAAATGCAGCAGTGGCCACAGGACTGGACAAGGTCAGTTTTCATTGCAATCCCAAAGAAAGGCAGTGTCAAAGATTGCTCTCACTGCCACACAATTGCACTCATCTCACATGCTAGTAAAGTAATGCTAAAAATTCTCCAAGCCAGGCTTCAGCAATACGTGAATCATGAACTTCCAGATGATCAAGCTGGCTTTAGAAAAGGCAGAGGAACCAGAGATCGTATTGTCAACATCTGATGGATTATCAAAAAAGCAAGAAATTCCAGAAAAACACCTACTTCTGCTCTACTGACAATGTCAAAGCCTTTGACTGTGTGGATCACAAGAAAATCTGGAAAAATCTGAAAGAGATGGGAATACCAGACCACTGAATTGCCTCTTGAGTAGCCTGTATGCAGGTCAGGAAGCAGCACTTAGAACTGGACATGGAACAACAGACTGGTTCCAAACAGGAAAGGAGTATGTCAAGGCTGTATATTGTCATGCTGCTTATTTAACTTATATGCAGAGTACATCATGAAAACGCTGGGCTGGAGAAAGCACAGGTTGGAATTAAGATTGCTGGGAGAAATATCAATAGCCTCAGATATGCAGATGACACCACCCTATTGCAGAAAGTGAAGAAGAATAAAGTGCCTCTTGATGAAGGTGAAAGAAGAGAGCTAAAAGTTGGCTTAAAGCTCGACATTTAGAAAACTAAGATCATGGCATGTGGTTCCATCACTTCATGGCCAATAGATGGGGAAACAGTGGAGACAGTGATTGCCTTGATTTTTCTGAGCTCCAAAATCACTGTAGATGGTCATTGTAGCCATGAAATTAAAAGATGTTTACACCTTGGAAGGAAAGTTGAGGCCAATCTAGACAGCATATTGAAAAGCAAAGACATTACTATGTCAACAAAGGTCTGTGTAGTCAAGGTTATGGTTTTTCCAGTGGTCATGTATGGATGTGAGAGTTGGACTATAAAGAAAGCTGAGTCCCGAAGAATTGATGCTTTTGAACGGTGGTGCTGGAGAAGACTCTTGAGAGTCCCTTGGACTGCAAGGAGGTCAAACCAGTCCATCTTAAAGGAAATCAGCCCTGAATGTTCACTGGAAGGACTGATGCTAAAGCTGAAACTCCAATACTTGGCCACCTGATGCAAAAAGCTGACTCATTTGAAAAGGCCCTGATTTTGGGAAAGATCGAGGGCAGGAGGAGAAGGGGATGACAGGATGAAACAGTTGGATGGCATCACCAACTCAAGGGACATGAATATGTGTCGACTCCGGGAGCTGTTGATGGACAAGGAGGCCTTGTGTGCTGCCGCTCACGGACTCACAAAGAGTTGAACATGACTGAGCAACTGAAATGAACTGAACTGAAGTTGTTGAATATAGTGTCAGATTTCTTTCCTTTTTTTCTTTTTGTTCTCTTTGGTTTTGTTTTGATTGGCTGGATTTTTGTTTTTCCTTAGAAAATATTCCACTCTGAATGTAGAGTCTGAATTTTAAAGCCACTTGAGTAATGTGTTGTTATAGGTAGCTAGTCAACAATTTGATGCAATTAGACTTATTAGTCTTTGTTCTCAATTTGTTCAGTTCACTTCAGTCCTTCAGTTGTGTTCGTCTCTTTGCAACATCATAGACTGCAACATCATAGACTGCAACATGCCAGGCTTCCCTATCTATCACCAACTCCCAGTTCTTGCTCAAGCTCATGTCCATCGACTTGGTGATGCTATCCAACTATCTCATCATCTGTCTTCCACTTCTCCTCCTGCCTTCAAACTTTCCTAATATCAGAGTCTTTTCCAATGAGTCAACATGTTTAGAATGCATACAGTCTCTTTAAAAATCAACCAACAAGAATTAAATTCCTCTCTGTCCCCACTGCACTCCCAACTCTAAGCCAGAAACAAAAAACTTCAGAGACTGAAGGCTGACTTCAGCACATCGCTGTGGAGAGTTTGTTCCCAGTTTTTTGTTTGTTTGTTTGTTTGTTTTGTTTGTTTTTTTGGGGGGGGGAAATAAAATTAGCTGCTAACATTAAAATCAAAAGACTGTACATAAATATCCAAAATTCCAATTATCTTGAAAACATGGCCAACTGGCCTGCTTTCCAACATGGGTGAAGTGAAGGAAAGGCTGCTCCCAGAGGTAAGGCCTGTGCTGCCCAGATTCCAACATAGCCACCTAGTCCTAGTATTATATCTCCTGCCTCCTGGGGCCAAGACTTTGTGAGAACTAGACTTCTAGCTCTCTTAAGATAAAGACTACTTTTGTCTTGATCAACTTTGACTTTGAAGCCTTTTACCTAGAACCTAGCACACAGTTCTTCCTTGTACACTTGTTGGATGATATAAAATATCTTGTGGATGCATATGACATTTCTTCCAATACTGAAGGCATGCAATTGAAGTACTGCTCTGCCCTAAATCTTTGATGCAGCCTGGCATCATAGGTGCCCCTATGTCTGTCATTAGACCCACTACCTAAACCAAGTTGTATGTCCCTGGGCTGTCCCTGAAGCCTTCACTTTGCCATTTGATGACTTATATCCTAGCAATGTCCTCGCCAACGAAGACAGCAATGCATATCTCATGAAGTGGCTAGGAAGATGATATGAAACCATGCGTGTCGATCATGGCCCCTAATATCCATTTTCATGATGTTGTTATCAGTTTTTCTCCAAGTAGGCAAGGTTTTCCAACTTCTTAGATGTCCATGCAGGTAAGTTTGATTTTACAGCCAAGATTCAAGGAAGAGATTACAGCTCAATTCTCTGTATTCTGAAAAGCTTCAAAGTCCATTCATCAAGGACACTGATGAAGGTAAGGTTTTTATCGAGACCTTTGTGTATTTTTTTTTCAGATCTTTCAGTGGCCTGAAGGGGAAAACTAGGGTAGATCAGAGCATATATAACTAGTGGCTCCCGGTCTCCACTACATGCTAAGAACCCAAACTTCCCTGAATACTTGGAGCCTGGAAAGAAGCATGAAGTGGCTTGTGCTCCTCGGGCTGGTGGCCTTCTCAGAGTGCATAGTCAAGTAAGTATGGGGACTATATGTCACATCATATTCCTTTCTCTGATTTTCCTTTCATCTGATTATTCTTCCACCCATCAGATTTAGAAGGGAATGGAATATTTCCATAACAGTCTTAAAGTTCAACTCTGACTTATTTATAAGCAACTTGCTATAGGAACTGTGGATCCCAAGATCTTGGTGTAGATCT
>SJYT01032935.1:0-31563 GCA_006410635.1 Cephalophus harveyi
AAGAGGAACTAAAAAGCCTCTTGATGAAAGTGAAAGAGGAGAGTGAAAAAGTTGGCTTAAAGCTCAACATTCAGAAAACGAAGATCATGGCATCTGGTCCCATCACTTCATGGGAAATAGATGGGGAAACAGTGGAAATAGTGTCAGCGCTTATTTTTTTGGACTCCAAAATCACTGCAGATGGTAACTGCAGCCATGAAATTAAAAGACGCTTACTCCTTGTAAGAAAGGTTATGACCAACCTAGATAGCATATTGAAAAACAGAGACATTACTTTGCCGACTAAGGTCCATCTAGTCAAGGCTATGGCTTTTCCAGTGGTCATATATGGATGGGAGAATTGGACTGTGAAGAACGCTGCTTGCCAAAGAATCGATGCTTTTGAACTGTGGTGTTGGAGAAGACTCTTGAGAGTCCCTTGGACTGTAAGGAGGTCCAACCAGTTCATTCTGAAGGAGATCAGTCCTGGGTATTCTTTGGAAGGAATGATGCTAAAGCTGAAAGTCTAGTACTTTGGCCACCTCATGCGAAGAGTTGACTCATTGGAAAAGGCTGTGATGCTGGGAGAGATTGGGGGCAGGAGGAGAAGGGGATGACAGAGGATGAGATGGCTGGATGGCATCACTGACTTGATGGACATGAGTTTGAGTGAACTCTGGGAGTTGGTGATGAACGGGGAGGCCTGGCGTGCTGTGCTTAATGGGGTCGCAAAGAATCAGACACGACTGAGCAACTGAACTGAACCAAACAAACACATGAAAAGATGCTCAACATCACTCATTATCAGAGAAATGCAAATCTAAACCACAATGAAGTACCATCTCCTGCTGGTCAGAATGGCTGCTATCAAAAAGTCTACAAATAACAAATGCTGGAGAGGGTGTGGAGAAAAAGAAACTCTCTTACACTGTTGGTGGGAATGCAAACTGGTACAGCCACTATGAAGAACTGTGTGGAGATTCCTTATAAAGCTGGAAATTGAACTGCCATATGACCCAGCAATCCCACTGCTGGGCATACACACTGAGAAAACCAGAACTGAAAGAGACACGTGTACCTCAGTGTTCATCGCAGCACTGTTTACAATAGCCAGGACATGGAAACAACCTCGATGTCCACCGGCAGACAAATGGATGAGAATGCTGTGGCACATATACATGATGGAATATTACTCGGATTCATGTCAATGTAGGGCAAAACCAATACAGTACTGTAAAGTAAAACAATAAAATAAAAAGAATGCATTTGAATCAGTTCTAATGAGGTGGATCAAACTGGAGCCTATTTTACAGAGTGAAGTAAGTCAGAAAGAAAAACACCAATACAGTATGTTAACACATACATATGGAATTTAGATAGATGGTAACAATGACCCTATATACGAGACAGCAAAAGAGACACAGATGTAAAGAATAGACGGTTGGACTCTCTGGGAGAAGGCAAGGGTGGGATGATTTGAGAGAATAGCATTGAAACATGTATACTATCATATGTGAAATAGATCACCAGTCCAGGTTCAATGCATGAGGCAGGGTGCTCAGGGCTGGTGCACTGGGATGATCCTGAGAGATGGGATGGGGAGGGAGGTGGGAAGGAGGGTCTGGATGGGGAACACATGTACACTCATGGCTGATTCATGTGAATGTATGGCAAAAACCACCACAATATTGTAAAGTAATTAGCCTCCAATTAAAATTAAAAAAAAAAAGGCAGAGTGTCATATGCTGGATCCAGCCAGGGGTGAGTTGCTGCTCATGATTACCTTGAGAGGGGTTAATCCTTCCACTGGACAGAGTTAAGAGCAATACATTGGTTATTATTTTATACTGAAGGAGAAGTGGCCTGTGGAAAGGATATGTATTGACTCCTGAGCAGTGGGAAATGATTTAATCAAATGGTCAGTACTGAGGAGCAACAAGAGACAACAGTGTCTGCCAAAACTACGTGTACATAGACTAATGGGACCGAACACAATGCATGCAAATCTGTTGCATGTGTGCTAAGTCACTTCAGTCATGCCTGACTCTTTGTGACCCCTATGAATTACAGCCCACCAAGCTCCTCTGTCCATGGGATTTCCCAAGCAAGAATACTGGAGTGGGTTGCCATGCTCTCCTCCAGGGGATCTTCCTGATCCAGGGGCTGAACCCAAATCTCTTATATTTCCAGTATTGGCAGGTGGGTTCTTTACCTCTAGCACCACCTGGGAAGCCCTGAAGATCTGTTATCACATATTAATACTTACACTGGAGTGGTATATCGATTCCCTTCTTCAGGAGATTTTCCCGATCCAGGGATCAAACCCAGGTATCCTGCATTTCTGGCAGAATCTTTATTGTCTGAGTCACCAGGGAAGCCTTACCAGAGAACGACAATCTCACACAAAGCTCTCACCACCAAGTAGACAATGAACGTCAATCAGCTTGTTACTGAGTCATCCAGCGCTTACGCAATGGGGCCATGAAACCAATGTGGCAAGAACGGAAACTAAGCATGGGTCAAAAATACATGGGTTCACTCTCAAGAAGGCTGAGTCCAGCTTCTGCTGCTACTGAATTCCCTACCTCCCAGGATCAGAGACTGATGCTAATCCCTTGATATGGCTTCAATCTTGGAAAGACCTGCTAACCAGCTGGTGGCAGGCCAGTTACATTAGACCCCTTCTACCTTGAGAAAGCAGTGATCTATCACATTGATACTCTAGAGATGGGCTTGCCCTCCATGTACACAGTGCCTGTTCCAACACCATCATCTACAAATCCCCATAACACCTAATCTATTAACTTTATATATATGCCATTTCCTCAGAGTAAAGGACTCATTTTATAGCAATGGAAGTGCAACTCCCGGCTCATACCTATAGAGTTTATTAGTTTTAAAATGTATTCTGTCACTTAGAAACAGTTAACTTGATAGAACAGTGGAATGGTGTTTTGAAATCTCAGCTAAGGTACCAGCAAAGGGACAAAACCTTGTGGGGCTGGGGTGCTATCCTTCATGGTGTAATTAGATAGATAGCAGATTAAATAGAGATACATATCCTATGTGATATGGATTTGACCCTGTTCTACCATAACTCTAAATGACCCACTTGCAGAATTTGAGCTTCTCATTCCCACAGACTTAGTCTCTGTAAGATGTTCTAAGTCCCTGACTGGGAACACTTTGGCCAAGGTTTACACTGAACCAAGGGTCTAACTGCCACCTGACTACTGGGCTCCACAAGCCAGTGAACGAGTAGGTAAAAAAGAGTCACTATATTGGCAAGCATGAGTGATGATGATTCCCTTGAGGAGCCAGGGTTGCTGGTACAGAGAGGAGAATGTCTAGAACCCAGGGTATTCATGGAGGCTTCTCTTCGCTCTTCTGTGTCCAATAAATATCTATTAAAGGGCAATATGTCAAAAGTGATCTGATAAGAATCAGGCAACTAAGGGCTGAAACCCATCAGAAATGAAGGTCAGTGTCACTACACCAGCAAGCAACTAAACCAGACCAAAGGGTAAGGGTAAGGAAAATCCAGAATGGGTGGTCAGGGAATGAACAATGAGTGTCAGTGCCGCTCATGGAGCAGCAGCAAGGGCTATAACTTGGTTTATTAACCTTCTTTCCCTGGTGGCTTAGAGGTTAAAGTGTCTGCCTGCAATGCGGGAGACCCAGGTTCAATCCCTGGGTCAGGAAGATCCCCTGGAGAAGGAAATGGCAATCCACTCCAGTATTCTTGCCTGGAGAAGCCCATGGAAGGAGGAGCCTGGTAGGCTACATTCCACGGGGTTGCAACTAAATGACTTCATTTTACTTTCACTTAAGACTTTTAAGAGATTACAACTGACCATTACCTCAAAGGACTGGATGCATTTTCAGGAACAATAAGAACTTCTCACTATCCTGTGGATAATAAAGTCAGGATATCAGGTCTGAGTGGCCGAGGAAGCAGTCCTGACAGACCTCTGCTCTCCTCTTCTTTGGGCTGCCTGTGAAAGGACAACTATCATGTTGCCAGCATCATACTCACTCACAGACTATCATGATGCTTCTCCTCATCAAAGGAAGAATTGGGGTGTTCCTGTGAACCCAGTCCAAAGAGTAAGTCTTGATAAAGTGAACTAAGGAAGCACTGGGATGGGGGAGGGGACGAGGTCAGGCAAGCAGAGAATCAAGAGACATATTGATTCCAACGCTGGTTCTAGGAACTGCAAGAAGAGCCTGTACACGCTGCCCCAGGGGTATTGTTGTTGTTTAGGAATTGAGCCGTGTTCAACTCTTTGTGACCCATAGATTGTAGCCCACCCGGCTCATCTGTCCTTGGAATTTCCCAGGCAAGAACACTGGAGTGGGTTGCCATCCCCTCTTCCAGGGAATCTCCCTGACCAAGGGATTGAACTCATGTCTCCTGCATTGTAGGCGAATTCTTTACCACTGTATCATCTGGGAAGACCTTCCCCAAGGGTGTAAAGTGGTTCAGTTCAATCATTCATCTTGTGCGACTCTTTGCAACCCTGTGGACTGCAGCACATGAGACTTCCTTGTCGATCACAAACTCCCAAAGTTAACTCAAACTCATGTCCATAAAGTCTGTTGTGCCATCCAGCTATCTCATCCTCTGACACCCCCTTCTCCTCCTGTCTTCAATCTTTCCCAGCAACAGGGTCTTTTCAAATGAGTCAGTTCTTTGCCTCAGGTACCCAAAGTATTAGAGTTTCAGCTTCAGCATCAATCCTTCCAATGAATATTCAGGGCTGATTTCCTTTAGAATGGACTGGTTGGCTCTCCTTGTAGTCCAAGGGACTCTCAAGAGTCTTCTTCAACACCACATTCAAAAGCATCAATACTTCAGTGCTCGGTTTTTGTTATAGTCCAATTCTCACATCTATAACATGACTACTGGAAAAACCATAGCCTTGACTACATGGATTTGTTGACAAAGTAATATCTTTGTCATCTTGCTTTTTAATATGCTGTTTAGGTTGGTCATGGCTTTTCTTTCAAGAATCAAGCATCTTTAATTTCATGGCTGCAGTCACCATTTGCAGTGATTTTGGAGCCCCCCCCAAAAAAAAAGTCTGTCTCTGTTTCCATTGTTTTCCCATCTATTTCCCTTGAAGTGATGGGACTAGATGCCATGATCTTAGTTTTCTGAATGTTGAGTTTTAAGCCAACTGTTTCACTCTCCTCTTTCACTTTCATCAAGAGGCTTTTTAGTTCCTCTTTACTTTCTGCCACAAGGGTGGTGTCATCTGCATATCTGAAGTTTTTGATATTTCTCCCAGCAATATTGATTCCAGCTTGTGCTTCATCCATCCCAGCATTTCGCATGATGTACTCTGCATATAAGTGAAATAAGCAAGGTGACAATATACAGCCTTGATGTACTCCTTTCCCTGTTTGGAACCAGTCTGTTGTTCCATGTCCAGTTCTAACTGTTGCTTTTTGACCTGCATACATATTTTTCAGGAGGCAGGTAAGGTGGTCTAGTATTCCCATCTCTTTCAGAATTTTCCATGGTTTGTTGTGATCCACACAGTCAAAGGCTTTGGTGTAGTCAATAAAGCAGAAGTAGATGTGTTTCTGGATCTCTCTTGCTTTTTCAATGATCCAACAGTTGTTGGAAATTTGATCTCTGGTTCCTCTGCCTTTTCTAAGTCCAGCTTGAACATCTGGAATTTCACGGTTCACATACCGTTGAAGCCTGGCTTGGAGAACCTTGATCATTGCTTTGCTAGCATGTGAGATGAGTGCAATGGTGCAGTGGTTTGAACATTCTTTGGCATTGCCTTTCTTTGGGATTGGAATGAAAACTGATCTTTTCCAGTCCTGTGGCCACTGCTGAGTTTTCCAAATTTGCTGGCATTTTCACCTTTTCTTAATATCTTCTGCTTCTGTGAGGTCCATACCATTTCTGTCCTTAAGTGTGCCTATATTTACATGAAATGTTCCCTTGACACCTCTAAGTTTCTTGAAGAGATCTCTAGTCTATCTCAATCTATAGTTTTCCTCTATTTCTTTGTGTTGATCACTGAGGAAGTCTTTCTTATCTCTCTTTGTTCTTCTTTAGAACTCTGCATTCAAATGGGCATATCTTTCCTTTTCTACTTTGCCTTTAGCTTCTCTTCTTTTCTCAGCTATATGTAAAGCCTCCTCAGACAACCATTTTACCTTTTTTGCATTTTTCTTGGGGATGGTCTTGATCACTGCCTCCTGTACAATGTCATGAACCTCTGTCCATAGTTCTTCAGGCACTCTATCAGATCTAATCCCTTGAATCTTTTTGTTGATTTGATTTAGGTCATACGTGAATGGTCTAGTGGTTTTCCCTACTTTCTTCAATTTAAAAATGTTTTTGATGTTCCAACCAGCCCATTCCAAAGTAGATCAGCCCTAGGATTTGTTTGGAAGGAATGATGCTAAAGCTGAAACTCCAGTACTTTGGCCACCTCACGTGAAGAGTTGACTCATAGGAAAATACTCTGAGGCTGGGAGGGATTGGGGCAGGAGGAGAAGGGGATGACAGAGGTTGAGATGGTTGGATGGCATCACTGACTCGATAGACGTGAGTCTGAGTGAACTCCGGGAGTTGGTGATGGACAGGGAGGCCTGGCGTGCTATGATTCATGGGGTCACAAACAGTTGGACACGGCTGAGTGACTGAACTGAACTGAAGGCTGAGGCTCTGACTTGTGCCTCTGGAACTCCAAAGGATCTGGCGGTAACTGTAGCCAGTTAACACCCTAAAGTTTTGTGATGGGTTGAGCTGTGGTAAGGTGATTCAATTTGTTTTCATTTTCCTAGGACTCCCTCGGTTTCACTACTAAAAATCCCACTTCCTCAGAGCCTCTTCCATCCCAGCAAAGCAGGCCACTGGTCATCACAGTGTGCTGTGCTGAAACCCTCCTCACCTCCCAGGAGGAGCAGAGATTTAAGTCTGGCTTGTGCTGGCAATAAAACAATTTATGTTTGGACAGGTGTGAATTACTTCATGATGCTTTCTGCCCCCGCCCTTGGAATGAATCCTGAAACAAACAAAGAGCACCAGCCATGGGGCATTGTTCCTCGGTGAGTTTATCATTTCCTGTGTCTAATTGGGAAATTTTCCAAAAATAGTTTCGGCAATCTCCCATCTAAAGTAAAGTATAACTGGGCTTCCCTGGTGGCTCAGCAGTAAAGAATCTGCCCATCCATGCAGGAGACACAGGTTCACTCCCTGGTTCTGGAAGATCCCACATGCCACCGCCAGGCACCGCAACTAGAGAGCAGCCTCAGCTCGCCACATCTAGAGAAAAGTTCACGCAGCAACAAAGACTGCCAAAAGTAAATAAAAAAGTCTCAAAATAAGGTATAATCTCACTGTTTTCTTCCATGACCCTAAGAACAACAGTCAGGACCTCACTCGGGAGGTGGTTATCCCGGTGGCAGGCATTAAACCAGGTCTGTGATTGGCTCTGCCCTCCTCTAGGTCACAGGAGCACCCATGACAACGAGGAGTGGGTGCTCTGGGTGACCAGGGCCCTCCTGCAGGGCACACACTTCCACCTTGGCAAAGATACACCTCTGTCCCTTACACGTGGCATTTCTCTATTTCCTGGATCCATTTGCTTGAATGGTATGTAGACAAATGTTTAGGCTTCTAAATATTATCTGGGGCTGTAGGCGAGAGCCATGGAGTCCCTGAGTTTGGGGGAAATGGCTGAGAGGACAAAGGATGCTGACCCTTCACCACCCTCCCCCCTCCAAGCACCCTGAGCCACTCCCTTTTCATTTGCTTTACCTTCTGGGCATTCCCATCAAGTTCTGCTTCATGAAAATACTTTTTTTTTTTTTTTTCTAAAATGTTTGAAAAGAACAAAAATAGAAGATATGAAATATTTATAACATTTACCTGTAAAGATATGATCATGAATACTTTAAACCACTTTGAGTGCTGAAATAATCCCAACAGGCAATATCTTAAGCCACAGAAATGTTTGTTTCTTTTTTCTTCATTTCCAAATATAGCATTCCCCCACCCTCTTGCTTTTTTTAAAGAAAAAAGTGTTAAGGGTGAAAACTTGAATGATTAGATTCAAAATCCAGCCCTGCTGTTTCATAGCTTTCTTATTGTGACAAGTAAATTTAAGCTACATGAGCCTCTGTTGCTTTGAGTGTAACATGAGTCTAATAATACTGACTTTCTGGATTCTGTGAGGGTTAAATGAAATACTGCACATCAAGTGTCTGGTATGTAGTTGCTTAATAAATAGTAACTACTTTTCTACTATGGTAACTACTATTTTAATTAACTGAAGTTATGAAGCTTCATGATAGCCTCTGCATACCTCTCCAGCCTCATCTCTCACTAGCCTTACAAGTTCTGTTGGAGACTTAAATCACTTTCCGAATAAAGAAACTGAAGAGTTTTCTGATACAAATTTGGGAAAGGGTGGCAGAAGATGCCCAAAGTGTGAACTCATCTTGCTATCTGGCCCACCAAACCTCCTTCTGTGCTTTGAATATGCTGTTCTCATCTACCAGACTAACCACTAATGCTCCCCCAGGGCTCAGCTCGGTGTCACCTTGCCAGGAAGCTTTTCCTTTACTCCTCCCCTCTAGATTAGAGACAGCCTCCTCTGTATTCTACCGTGGAACCCATGAGAAGGCCCTGTAAGTGTATGCTTTAACATATTACCCCTCACAAGACTACTGTAGCAAACATATCTCATGGTGCCTGAATGACAACAGCCAGTTCTAACAGGATCCCTCTACTCAGAGCTCCTGGGTGGTTATATTTTGTGCACCCTGCTCCTCTCTATCTTTCCCCTCCCCAGTTGAAACTGGAATAATTATGAGCACTTGACCCACGGATATCCAAGATGGTAGAGTAGAAGGACATGCACTCATCATCTCCTGTGAGAACTCCAAAATTACAACTCATGGCTGAACAGCCATCAATAGGAGAATGTTGGATCCCACCAAAAAAAGATACCCCTTGTCGAGGGCAAAGGAAAAGCCCCAAAAAGATGGTAGGAGGGGCAAAATTGCGCTTAGACTCAAACCCCATACCTGTCAGGACGCTCGGAAGGCTCAAACAAAACCTTGTGTGCACAAGGAGAACCCACAGAGACTGAGCCAGATGTGGCCTTTGAGTGTCTGAGTGTCTCCTGCAGAGGTATGGGTCAGCAGTGGCCTGCCGCAGGGGCAGGGCTCTGGGTGCAGCAGACCTGGGTATGGCATAAGGCCTCTTGGAGGAGGTCGCCGTTAACCCCACAATACGGCCTCCAGAACTTACACAGGACTGTGGAAACAGACTGTTGGAGGGCACAAACAAAACACTGTGCACACCGGGACCCAGGAGAAAGGACAGGGACCCCATAAGAGACCGACCCAGACTTGCCCGTGAGCGTCCAAGAGTCGCCGGTGGAGGCCTGGGTCTGTGGTGGCCTGGGGCAGGGTCAGGGGCACTGAGTGGGCAGTGCATGCACTGGACCTTTTGAAAGAGGTCGCCATTATCTTCATTACCTCCACCATAGTTTAGCCCCAGGTCAAACAACAGGGACGGAACACAGACCCGTCGTCAACAGAAAATTAGATTAAAGATTTACTGAGTATGGCCCCACCATCAGAACAAGACCCAGTTTCCCCCTCAGTCAGTCTCTCCCACCAGGAAGCTTCCATAAGCCCCTTATCCTTCTCCATATGAGGGCAGACAAATGAAAACCACAATCACAGAAAACTAATCAAACTGATCATATGAACCACAGCCTTGTCTAACTCAATGAAACTATGAGCTATGCTGTGTAGGGCCACCCAAGATGGACAGGTCATGGTGGGAGGTCTGACAAAACATGGTCAGCTGGAAAAGGGAATGGCAAGCTGCTTCAGTATTCTTTCCTTGAGAACCCCATGAACAGTATGAAAATGCAAAGAGATAGGATACTGAAAGATGAACTCCCCAGGTCAGTAGATGCCCAATATGCTACTGGAGAAGAGTGGAGAAATAACTCCAGAAAAATTAAGAGAAAGAGCCACAACACCTAGTTGTGGATGTGACTGGTGATGGAAGTAAAATCTGATGCTGTAAAGAGCAATATTGCATAGGAACCTGGAAAGTTAGGTCCATGAATCAAGGTAAACTGGAAATGGTCAAATAGGAGATGGCAAGAGTGAATATCGACATTTTAGGAATCAGTGAACTAAAATGGACTGGAATGGGTGAATTTAACTCAGTTGACCATTATATCTACTGCTGTGGGCAAGAATCACTTTAAAAGAAATAGAGTAACCCTCATAGTCAACAAAAGAGTCCAGCATGATCTCTGTTCATTTCCAAGGCAAACCATTCAATATAACAGTAATCCAAGTCTATGCCCCGAACAGCGATGCTAAAGAAGCTGAAGTTGAAAGAATCTATGAAGAACTACAAGACCTTCTAGAACTAACACCCCCCAAAAGATGTTCTTTTCATTATAGGGGACTGGAATGCAAAAGAAGGAAGTCAAAAGATACTTGGAGTAACACACAAATTTGGCCTTGGAGTGCAAAATGAAGCAAAGGCTAACAGTTTTGCCAAGAGAACGCACTGGTCATAGCAAACACCCTCGTCCAACAACACAAGAGAAGACACTACACATGGACATCACCAGATGGTCAATACTAAAATCAGATTGATTATATTCTTTGCAGCCAAAGATGGAGAAACTCTATATAGTCAGCAAATACAAGACTAAGAGCTTAGTGTGGCTCAGATCATGAACTCATTGCCAAATTCAGACTGAAATTGAAGAAAGTAGGGAAAACCACTAGACCATTCAGGTATGCCCTAAATGAAATCCCTTATGATTATGTAGTGGAAGTGACAAACAGATTCAAGGGATTAGATCTGATAGACAGAGTGCTTGAAGAACTACGGACAGAAGATCATGACATTGTACAGGAGGCAGTGATCAACACCATGCCCAAGAAAAAGAAATGCAAAAAGGTAAAATGGTTGTCTGAGGAGGCCTTACAAATAGCTGAGAAAAGAAGAGAAGCTAAAGGCAAAGAAAAGATGATGCTGTGAAAGTGTTGCACTCAATACGCCAGCAAATTTGGAAAACTCAGCAGTGGCCACAGGACTGGAAAAGATCAGTTTTCATTCCAATCCCAAAGAAAATGCCAAAGAATGTTCAAACCACTGCACCATTGCACTCATCTCACATGCTAACAAAGTAATGATCAAGATTCTCCAAGCCAGGCTTCAACGGTATGTGAACTGTGAAATTCCAGATGTTCAAGGTGGATTTAGAAAAAGCAGAGGAACCAGAGATCAAATTTCCAACATCTGTTAGATCACTGAAAAAGCAAGAGAGATCCAGAAACACATCTGCTTCTGCTTTATTGACTACACCAAAGCCTTTGACTGTGTGGATCACAACAAACTATGGAAAATTCTGAAAGAGATGGGAATACCAGACCACCTTACCTGCCTCCTGAAAAATATGTATGCAGGTCAAGAAACAAAAGTTAGAACTGGACTTGGAACAACAGACTAGTTCCAAACAGGGAAAAGAGTACATCAAGGCTGTATATTGTCACCTTGCTTATTTCACTTATATGCAGAGTACATCATGCGAAATGCTGGGATGGATGAAGCACAAGCTGGAACCAATATTGCTGGGAGAAATATCAATAACTTCAGATATGCAGATGACACCACCCTGTGGCAGAAAGTAAAGAGGAACTAAAAAGCCTCTTGATGAAAATGAAAGAGGAGAGTGAAACAGTTGACTTAAAACTCAACATTCAGAAAACTGAGATCATGGCATCCAGTCCCATCACTTCATGGGAAATAGATGGGAAAACAATGGAAACAGTGACAGACTTTATTTTGGGGGTTGGGGGAGCTCCAAAATCACTGCAAATGGTGACTGCAGCCATGAAATTAAAGACGCTTGATTCTTGGAAGAAAAGCCATGACCAACCTAGACAGCATATTAAAAAGCAGAGACATTACTTTGCCAACAAAGGTGCGTCTAGTCAAAGCTATGGTTTTTCCAGTAGTCATATATGAATGTGAGAGTTGGACTATAACAAAAGTTGTGCACCAAAAAATTGATGCTTTTCAACTGTGGTGTTGGAGAAGACTCTTGAGAATCTCTTGGACTGCAAGGAGATCCAACCAATCGATCCTAAAGGAAATCAGTCCTGAATATTCACTGGAAGGACTGATGTTGAAGCTGAAACTCCAATACTTTGGTCACCTGATGGGAGGAACTGACTCACTGGAAAAGACTCTGTTACTGAGAAAGATTGAAGGCAGGAGGAGAGGGGAACAACAAAGGATGAGATGGTTGGATTGTCTCACCAACTCAATAGATGTAAATTTGAGTAAGCTCCAGGAGTTTGTGATGGACAGGGAAGCCTGGCATGCTGCAGTTCATGGGGTTGCAAAGAGTTGGACAAAACTGAGTGACTGAACTGAACTAAACTGACCCATGGTCTTCACCATGAGCTATAACCTATGGCAGCACTCTCAGGCCTATTTAGGTATCAGTATCACCACGAGAATTTTAAAACAAATACACATGCTGTGCTTTCCAACCCCAAATATTCTGAGTCAGTAGGTCCAGGATGGGCCCATGCACAGGTGTTTTTTAAAAGCACTTTGGCTGACTCTGATAAGCAACCAGGACAAAGCACTCTCTGAACCATTGTATAAAGAAGAGCTTGTCTGATTAGAGCTTGGTGGAAATTTGAATAAAGAAACACAGAACAGATTTTATAAGGAGCTTGGGATGGAAAATGAAAGAATTTTGTAGGATTTAATGAGGGTTGCTGCTGCTGCTAAGTCACTTCAGTCGTGTCCGACTCTGTGCGACCTCATGGACTGCAGCCTTCCAGGCTACTCCGTCCATGGGATTTTCCAGGCAAGAGTACTGGAGTGGGGTGCCATTGCCTTCTCCGTTAATGAGGGTTATGGAAAGTCAAAGACACTTGTTATATGAAACAACCAGGAAGGAGAGCAAATGTGGATGGTGAAAAAGTTGATCTGCAGAGAAAGGGAAGTGGAGCTTGAATGTAGACAGAAGCTGACCAAACAAGAGAATGAGAGACACAGAGATGAAGCATCATGAAGAAAATAGGTAGACAGAAAGGACACAAACAGAGAGAGAAATTGGCAGAGAGAGGGAACTGCCACCGTTAACCTAGTTTCCCAGACTAGAAACCTCTGTTGACTTCTTAGTCCTCATCCATAACTAGTCTTGTCATTTCCATCTCAGAAATGTCTTTGAAATGTGGCTTTTACCCTCTCTAATCCTGTTGTCACTGCCTTAGTCCCAGCCTTCATCAGCATTTGCTCTCCATATGCATATTTGGACTATCTAGATATTCCTAAGAACAATTTTTTTCCTTTTTATTTTTAACCCTAAAGTACCTCAATAAGAAGACCAAATCTTAAAAAGGGAGAAGATGGAAACATGAATTAACCCATTCTCCATAACCTGGACCCCTTAAAAGCTTTAACAAAGTTTAAGGGTACAGAAATCCAAATTCAATCATTGTTGAATCGTTCTGATGCAGAAATGTACATGCAAAGGGCGATTTCTGATCAGATTTTATTTTGTATACTTTGTTCCCCTTGACAGTGATGGCGAATGGAACAATCATTTTGTTCACCAGAAGAAGCTCAGCAGCATATATCAGTTCCAATGAACTTGGAAGTCTTTAGTGGCTAAGCATGGCTCAGGGGCTTATTGAATGTCAACTCAAGGACTCTCATGAATCCTGTTTGCTTCTATTGGCCAAAAAAAATGCTTTCATTTAAAAAAAAACAAAAACTTGAAGTATGTGGTAAACGTTTCGTTTTGGTCATGACTCCCACTTGAGTCACTTGGTATTAAACAGAAAACGAGTAGGAAGAGGTGGATCTCTGCCAATTGAAAGGAGAGGGGCCAGTCTGGGCAGAGCATTTTGTAGGATACAGATCTGAATGTAAGCCAACTATTTTTAAAATCCTCATTCTTGGAAGCTAGTGCATGACCTCCATAGGGTAAGGAGACGATGGAAGTACATATTTGCCATCTGAAATGACCTGTGCAATTCATCTAGAAACCTGCATCACTGAGAACTTTAAATTAATCACAGTGATGAACAAGGAGAACAAGCTGGGGCAAAGAGGTCAGTTTCATTTGATAAGAATGGAATGTGTGGTCTAGCAGGGAATGTGCTGACATTCATCACATTCAGGAAAATTCTCTACAGCCTCTCCCTCTGGAGAGGATTCCTGGGAAAGAAAAGGGCTCCCTGTGAAGCTATAAAAACGAGAACCCCTATAAGCCCTGACTCTTAATGGTGTCCAAAATCACGGTGATCCTAACACCTTTAGGTGTCACTCTTTTTGGTTCCTACAGGGGAAAACGTCTCTCCATACACACCTGGTGATGCTTCCTGTGTTTGTTCAGAGCACGTGAGAAACAGACAGAATGTCTAGTTAGTAAACCAAGCACCAGTTGGAGCTGTTTTCTATCAAATGCATGATTTTTATTTTGAAGCTCTTTGTTCCATTGTTCTTCAGTGCCGTGAAGTGCTTGAAACCTAGCTAACTACACCCCTCTTTGGCCTGGGAAACCAAGCACAGATCTGGCTTAAACGTCAAGCCTGCTAGAGCCAAATTTTATTGGGTTTGTTGCTGCTATTTGTCTTTGAAAGAGGTGTCAGAGGGAATGGGATTTGAAGTTTGTTTTTGGTGTTTGGGGAAATAGGCACCCATCACTGTAAAAGACATTTTTTTTTAATCAAAATGTGATAGAACTCCTCACTGGTCAGCTTAACTCTTGAGATTGAAATGTTTAGGGAGAAGTGGAAGTCTGGTAATGGATAATAAACTTAAAGTGGCGAGAGATGATTTGAAAAGCCATTGAATGCAATTCTTTGCTTTAATAATATCTTACTCCATAGTTTTCTTTTGAAGTGATGCAGCCAGGAACTAGGTATTACAGATGAATCTAGGTCCTTGTAGTTCTCTGCTTCTATGTCTTGGAACTGTCATTCACAAATTCTACTCCCCAGTCTCTGAAGATGACTTTTGAATCTGCATGTGTAGAGGAATTGGTATCAAACAGAGCTGGGTTAAAGTCTCAACTTGGCCACTTACCTGCTGTTTGACATTGCATAGATTCCTTGAACCCTCTGACTCTCTTGATGAGTTTTATACAAGTTGATGTCTCATCTGGATTTAACCTATTACAACTCATTGTTCAATGTTGCTTCTCAGTAATTTACTGAATTAATAGATGAATAAATAAACCACCCACTGACTCATCTTGTAGAGACATTGGTATACAGGCATAGGGAAATTACATAGTAACTGCTTAAAATATATTCAAATTGGATGTTTTATTTTAAGTTCTTAAGTGAAAAGTGAGAGTTCATTTAAGATATAGAAGCTTGTCAGATTTTTAAATGAAGCTTATTTAATGAGCTATTTTACAAAAGAACATATACAATAATGGAAAGTCACAGAAAGTGGGAGTGATGTAGAAACATCTTTTCAAGAATAACATTTTACTAATTTACAAGGGAAGTAAAAATAGAAGCAAACAGTGGAAAGACTGAAATAATCTTTTCTCCATATGTTTTGCTTCATATTGGTTTTACTTCTGACCATGACAAAAACAAAGTTGCAGATAAAGCAGCACTTCTAGTTGGTAAGAGCAGGGCACTGGCTTGCAATATATAGAAACTATAAAGCAGTAAGTTAAAAAGTCGGAAATCTAGGATCTATAGACCAGACTGGAATGACACTCTAAACTTTAAGAAGTCAAAATGAAGCCAAGTCATAATTTAAAAAGCCAGAGGGAATTTGCTGTATGATTCAGGGAACTCAAAGTAGAGCTAACAACTCAGAGGGGTGGGGATGGGGTGGGAGGTAGGAGGGAGGTTCAAGAGGGAGAGGACATATGTATACATACCTATGGGTAATTCATGTTGCTGTATGGCAGAAATCAACACAATATTGCAAAGCAATTAAATTTCAATTAAAAATAAAATTTTAAAAAGAGGTGGGTTTTTTTTAAAATTCTTATCCTAGTTTACACCAAATCTTATAAGTTCTTAAGGAAGTAGTTACATCTCAATTGTGTTTATTCTGTTGATAGTTTTTAATATAAAAGTCAGTAATGATTAGATGATAATCAAAATGTTCTTAGACACATATTTCTCACTGGGGAAAAACTTAACCAACTGTTCATCATTTTTATTTTCTTTACACCTCGTTTAATAAGTGGTGAGTGAATGACTGAAGAATTAATAAATAAGTACTGCACAAAGCCGTCATCTAGTGGTTGCTCTCTGAATGACGGGCAAAGAAAGGGTCTCAGAGGAACTGAACAGTCTTCATAGGTCTTTGGTTGGAAATTCAATTTTTTTAAGAAACAGAAAAAAGGCACATCTTAGATTATCTTAATCCCCTTAGCTTTAGACCCTGGAATGAAGTATGTCCCTAGCTGTGGTCTACATTCCTCCTTACTCCCACCTTGTGACCCAGTCTTGTCATGGCTTCTTCAGCTTGGCTGTGTACCACTGGTCCCAGTGCTAACATACAGATATAATTTACCTATCATTTGTCAATAGGTTAAAATACTAGATTGGTCTGAGGGAAATATAGTTCACTGAAGTCAATGTCTTGTTCTAGTCACATTATTCATTGTGGCAATTTTTTCCCTTGCTATAAAAGTTGAGCTTATAGGTCTTTAATTTTCCAAACTAAACCTTTTCCCTTTTATTACACAACCATTTTATGTTGGCTCTTTTCCCAGTATGCTGGCACTTCCTCAGTCCTCCATGAAATGTTAAAGCATAACAGATGTAACCCTGCAAAACTTCAATCAATTCAGCAAGTTCACTGTGAAGTAAGTCATACTCATTGTAAGTCTGAATACAGCTTCTTTATAAACAATCTACTGTCAGTCTGCCATTCTCTTTCTGGGGCTTTCTGCCCTTATTTCTAGTCCATAATGTGGTACTATCTTGATAGTTTTTTCTATCAATCATGTTGCTTCTAATAGCAATTCAATTCCACGTTGCTTAATGGAGAAAAGGGGGGAGTCATTTTCCAGGTTAACTGGGAAGTCCAATGGTCTAGGGCTTTAGATACAACTAGATCCAGAGACATCTGTTGGCTTTGTTGAATAACATCTTCTATAGACAGGGGAGGAGACCACTGTGAGTTCCAGGATCACATGGTCCTTACCACTCACCTTCCCAAAGAAAGAGACAGCCAGAGAGATCGAGTGCCCTGACTCACTATCCTGGGTCCCACCGTGAGTCTAAAAGCATGGGTGACTCTGAGGTATAAAACATTGCTTGACTGAGACCACTGTGGTCTTCACAACAAAGCCCAAATTGGAGTGGGAATCTGACAGCCAGTCTGGATAGTCCCAGCCTGTCACCTCCAGATATTATAAAATACACTTTGAGAATCTGAATTAGCCATATATGTATTTGACTCTAAGAAGAAAAATATACTCGGAAACAAGTATAGACTCGGAAACAAGGTAGACTCCCTAGTTCATAAAAAGACCAAAGCCTCGGGAGTGAGAAATCAAGCATTTCAGCTGGGCTATTGATTAAATCCAATCAGGTGAATAAATAAGCCTGGAACAATAGCCCTTTCTGAGCCAGAGTTTACACAATACAGTCCACAGCCTGTCCAGATGGGAGGGCTCTCTAGGACTTTTCCCCTTGTCGGTCTTGTCCTGTCAAGGTGCTCTCTGTGGTAACCTGACCTTGAGTTTTGTGCAGGCATCATTTACAAGAGTTAATTACCTTTCAACATTGGTTATCTCTAAAGAAAAGAGCAGTACTGAGCTGGAAGCTCCCATTTAAGGACTTAAGTAGGACATGAGTGCAGCCAACTAAAACAGATTTGACGCTCTGTCTGTTGCCAGAGAAGACCGCACAACGAAGTCAGTGTGGTTCTTGCAACTTGGCCCTCTGCCTTAAAAAAAGTGTTAGATTCCCTATCTGGGGATTCTGCTTGGCTGGAAAGATGAGTTGCCTGGATGATCTAATCATTTGTTCTCCCTTTGCCAACCACTGTATGTAATCCATTGTTATCATTATTAAGCAACATCCAGTGGCTTTCTTCGGGTATGGCATGGGAAATTAGAAATACAAACACAAGGAATACAGCCTTCCCCTATGATGTCAGCCTGTTTTAGTTTAAATATTTTTAGAGGATATCCCCAGTAAGCCAGACATCTTGTTTACAATGGGGCAGTATCGCAGCATGCGGGCAATAGGACAATACACTTATAGTACAAGTTGCCACTATGTAATCATGTCAAAGTTTCATGTTACATCTGGTTAACTGGCTGTTTCCGATATGGCCAAACATGACAAGCTTCTCTGCTCTGAGAAAATCTACAGGCTGAACGCCATCTAAAAGGGAGTTTAACTAGCTAGCTGGCTCTTTGAATACATCACTATGTACCTTAGTACTTTGAGAATGAATGTTACCTTTAGTAATTAATCTTTTATGTCACAGCAACACTTGATAAAGATGACTACTACCCAAATTTCCTTGTGAATTTTTCTGCCCCTTGTGGCAAATGAGGAAGTGGATGTAGAGGCCTTGCCTTTATATGACAAATGAATTGGATTATTAGGGAAAGTTCTCTGGAAAAACCAATGAATCAACAAATAAGCAGTAGTGATGCTTATATAGTGATGCTTATATGATGATTTCCATAAAGAGAGAACTTGAAAGTAACACCTTTTCTGGAAGGGACAGTCAAAGAATTTTGGCTGTCCAAAAGAAAGAAAGAAAGCCACTGGATGTGCATTTGCATAGCAAGTATATCATCTTTAATTAGATAATACATTTTTCTGGGGATGGGGTGGGGTGACATGGTGAACATTAGGAAGGAGGTAAGAGATTCCTGATCTCTTGGCAGTATCATTCTGTATAAACTCGAAAAACTTAAGTCAAGAGCAAACAAAGATTTTATCTAAAACTGACCCAATTCCTGGCTCAGATCTCACCTAGGTATGAACCTGACAATGTCAGGTATGCAGATTAAGCAAAAACAAGAATAAATCTCCACAATTCGTTGACCTAAGTTCACATCACCATCTGTCCTCCCGCGTCACCCCGCATCCTGCCCCCATATCTAACCTTGTGTGAAATACTATCCAGTACAGTTGCCACTTGCCATGGCAGCTTCCCAGCTGGCTCAGGGGCAAAGAACCCCACATGCAGGACTTGTGGGCTTGACCTCTGAGTCAAGAAGATCCCCTGGAGAAAGAAATGGCAACCCACTCCAGTCTTCTTGCCTGGGAAATCCACTGGACAAAGGAGCCTGGCGGGCTACAGTCCATGGGGTCATGAAAAGAGTCACAACTTAGTGACCAAAAACACTTGCCATAGAGAAAGCTGGTAGGTCTAGCGTATTAATTCTATAAAGCTTGTGATGTCTCAGGAACAGGGTCGTTATTCACTCACACATGACAAAAGCCTGGAGAAACTTGTCTTATTTAAATGTGAAAGAACACTCACAGATCAATTCAGAGGCAGCCTCCATCTTCAGTGGCTCTGTGAGCTGGTTCCCCTGTGAGACGAGTGCCCTCTGCTGCTTCTTTTATGCTGTAGCCTTCAATTTGGTGAAGGCAGAGAAAATCTTTACAACGTGACTAACTAGAAAAATTTAGGTAATAGGTTTGGCTGTCCTTAAAATTGCACTTTTTCATTAAAAATTGTGTTTTTAATAGTGGATTGGACCCCCTCCCAACCATTGCTCTAATACAGCATAAAACTAGAAAGGAACTCGGTGGTTCACACAGATAGATCAATGCAGGCAGTAGCCAAACAGATAAGAAATACATTTACTGCAGCTCAGCAGCAATGGTTTGAAAAGTCAAATATTTCTTAAGAGAAAGAAGATAGCAATCCTTCATTTTTAAGACTGAGTTCATTATTTTCATTCCCAGAGGAGCTACAGATATAGGTTCACCTTCCCTGGAGGCATCTAGTTTAGTTTGTGTGCCTTTGTGCCTAGTCTTTCAGTCATGTCCGACTCTTTGCAACTCGCCGGACTGTAGCCCACCAGGCTGCTCTTTCCATGGAATTTTCCAGGCAAGAATAATGGAGTGGATTGCCATGCCCTCCTCCAGGGGATCTTCCTGACCCCAGGGATCGAACCTGCACCTGTGTCTCTTGAGTCTCTTGCATTATCAGCAGATTCTTTACCCCTAGCACCACCTGGGAGGGAAGTCCCTAGTTTAATATCATTTAGTTTAGTTCTGTCGTAGATGGCACAATTGGTCATTTCTACACGTAGGAGAAAAAAATGCTATACCCTACTGCTGACAGTCTTTTCACAAATCTGATATTTGTCACAGGTGGTCATCTGCTTTAGGGATTTTTTTTTCTTGTTGCAAGGAATTTCAAGCTGGTGAAGATGGGATACAGGTTTTTTACTGTAAAGATTCGTCATCACAACTCATAATCTCCAGCTCTCGAGAGGAATACTAGTCTGAAATTTTGGTGGTGAAACTAAATACAAAACTATTGCTCCAACCAGTTAAGTCTGCATCGGTTGCTTCATTCTTTTTTTTTTTTTTTCCCTGCGGTGGTGGATCTTCATTGCTGCACTTGGGCTTTCTCTTGTTGAGGGGAGCAGGGGCTACGCTTGCTTGCTGTGTGAGGGCTTCTCGCGGCAGTGGCTTCCCTTGTTTGGGAGCACGAGCTCTAGGCACCCGGGCTTCAGTGCAGTGTGAGCTCAGTAGCTGTGGTATACTGGCTTAGTTGCTCTGTAGCACGTGGATTCTTCCCAGACCGGGGATCGAGCCTCTCTCCTGTACTGGCAGGCAGATTCTTAACCACTGGACCACCAGGGAAGCCCCACTTCATTCTTTTAAGAACAAGCTGAGGGGAGAGAAAATAGATATTTTAGTTCATGTCTTCCAAAATCCATTCATCCATGTGGCCAAATTGGGTAGTTTTTGCCTTGGTTTTCCTCTTCTTCCCTCTTCCCTTTCTCTTCCTTTTTGGGGGACCTCCAGTAGATAATGTACCTATATGTAGAATGACTAAGGCCAGGAAATACAGCACATTAGTAGCATTCACACCTGCAGATGAGTGTTATTTGGTTAGAATAGTGTTTAGACTGCACTGTGTATTGTGGGGTATACCTTTGCATGTGGGGAGGCAGGTTTATATTTTTAAACTGTGCCTACAATTGAAATTCAGGAGATTTTTTCTTAAAAATCTAGAGTTGCAGCTTCTTCTGAAAAACTTTCCAGAGCAAAAAGCTATCTGTTAGATAGCTTCTCCACAAGCGCATTATCTTCCTGCCCCAAGAGGCCTTTGAATTCACAGCACTGGATTTAAGGCCATTCTTCTTCTTCTTTCATTCTTTTAAATGGCGTACAGTTGATTTACAATGATGTGCTTCCAACATCTCCACCTACCTCTCCCCGCAAGGGGTACTCACACTGAACAATCTGGGTCAGCTGTCCAGAGGTAATTATACTGTGACTACTCAGAAGGAAGGCACCAAAGCTGCCACCCAGAGCCTCAGATGTTCCATAACAACCTGAAAATTAGAAAAGTCTTCCCTTACTCTGACTGGATGAGCCCCGGCACAGAGGCTAGTATCTTGGAAATTGAAGCAGTGTAGATTTCAGTCCTCATCCATCCTCCCACCCAGTTCCCCTTGTGGAGTGAACCAGTTGATAGCTCTTCTCAGAGGCCCTGAGACCAGCTCACTTGTTTATAATGACTTTTCCACAGCATCTTTTGTGCCAGTTACTGTATTCACTATCCAGAATGATGCTGACCCTATCCCGCATCTGTGTCTTGCTTCCTTAGGCAGATTGAGCACCATTGTTCCTCCCCTGTCTGAATATAGCTTTTTCATCCTTCACTTTTTCTTGTTAACCATGTCTCCTGGGTTTTCTGGCTACTTCAGTTCATCTTGGTCTTTAACTCTTCTGAATTCCTGTGGCATTCATGCTTAGTATTATAGGTCAACTGAGAATTTATTAGTCTTAAATATGCTTATTTGGTCTTTGCTGTCAATTTGGTATCTCCTCAAGGAGATCCCTCCCTACATCATTCTCATTCTGATGAGTGCAGTGAAGGAGCTTAGTGAATATTTCATACTGAAGTCAGTGGATTTACAAACAAGAATACAGCTCCTGTACCTAAAAGAGTCTCCGCAGACTTCTGCTTTGGACATGATGGATTAATAGGAATTAAGGTCACCAGATAAAATCCAAGAAGCCCCATTAAATTTGAATTTCAGATATAATTATACTATAAGTATGGGTTATAATAAAAAGTATTTGCTGTTGGTCTGATATTCAGATTTAAAAGAGTCTTTCCTTGTAGTTTTGCAGGGGGAGGGGGGATTGCCTTTTTCTTTTTTTGCCTTATGTTTTGCTAAATCTGGCAAATCTTCCATGTGTGGATTTACCCTCCTGCTTTAAACAACTTTGAAAAAGCTGAAAAATATGTGAAATAATGGTTTTCAGACATAGTGAACAGGCAGTGCAAGAGAATAATATTCCCTGAGAAGAGTGAAAAAATGAAGGAATTTTTATGATTGCCCTAGCTTATTTTTTAAAAGGACAAAATTTCCAGGCTGCAGTACAGTAAGAGGGAACTGGAGTTGAGAGTCTGAGGAGGCCAAGTTGGCTAGAATCCAGGGGGCTGAGCACCAGAAAGGAGACTGTAGAAAGTGCCCCTTGACTCTTCAGCTGAGTACTGATCAGTATCCGTGTGTGAAGCAATTACCCAAAGTTGGGGGGGAAACCACTAGAAAGGAGAGGGTGGAACAATTTCCAGAGTTCACAGAGGACTAGGCATAGTCCCAACATACTCCCAACAGCCAGAGTGGAGGAAGTACATAACACACGATAATAGCAGAAACTGGCCAACTGGTTAAAAAAAGCAAGACCCCGTGATAGGGTACCTGCAAGAAACCAGCTTCAAATATTAATAAGTAGTTAAAAGCGAAATATCAGGGAAATTATATACCACATTAATGTGAATCAAAGAAAAGTGAAGTGGCTATATAAATATAAGACAGAGTAGCCTTCAGAGCAATATGCATTATCAGTACAAAATACGGATAAAGAGGGATTTCATAATGATAAAAGGGGAAATCATCAAAAGGACAAAATAATCTTAAATGTTTATGCACTTAGTGCTCTTAAAACATGAAAAAAGAGAACAGAACTAAGAGGAGAATAGACAAATCCAGAATTATGGCTGAAGATGTCAATACTCCTCTGATAACAATAAGATTAAGTCGATTCAGTCATGGCTGACTATGTGACCCCATGGACTATAGCCCGCCAAGCTCATCTGTCCATGGGATTTTCCAGGCAAGAATACTGGAGTAGGTTGCCATTTCCTTCTCCAGGGGATCTTCCTGACCCCAGGATCAAAGCCACATCTCATGTCTCCTGAACCAGCCACTAGTGCCACCTGGGAAGCCAAAACATATATTTATTTATTTAGGCTATTTTATTTCTTTATCTAGGCTGAACCAGCTCTCAGCTGTGGCATGTGGGATCCAGTTCCCTAATCAGGGATTGAATCTGTGCCCCCTACATTATGAGCACAGAGTCTTATCCACTGGGCCACCAGCGAAGTCCCAAAGTGAAGCTCACTCCATTGTGTCTGACTCCTTGTGACCCCATGGACTATACAGTTCATGAAATTCTCCAGGCCAGAATACTGAAGTGGGTAGCCTTTCCCTTCTCCAGGGGATCTTCCCAACCCAGGGATCGAACCCAGGTCTCTCACATTGCAGGTAGGTTCTTTACCAGCTGAGCCACAAGGTATTGAATAAATAGGCAAAAAAAAAAAAAAGAAATCAGAAGTTATATAGAAAACTATCAACCAATTTGACCTAACTGATGTTCATAGGACACTCTACTCAATGGCAAAAGAGACTAGATTTTTTAAAATACATCCTAAATATTGAAAAAGATAAATCATAGTCTATGCTATAAAATAAAGTTCAATAAATTTAAAATAATTCAAATAACACAAAGTACAACAACCACAATTGAATTAAATTAAAAAGATAATACCAGATATTATCTTTTATTAAAAAGATAATAGAAAGATACCTGGAAAATCTCCACATATCAGAATATTAGATGACACACTGCTTGAAAATCACCAATATGTCAAAGAAAGAGTCATAAGGAAAATTAGAAAGTATTTTAAACAGAATGAATGAAAATTAAAAACAATACATAAAAATTTGTGAGATGCAGCTAAAGCAGTGGTAAAGGGGAAATATATACATGTGTATACTGGGGCTTCCCTGGTAAGCTCAGCTGGTAAAGAATCTGCCTTCAATGCAGGAGACCCTGATTCGATTCCTAAGTTGGGAAGATCTGCTGGAGAAGGGTTAGGCTACCCACTCTAGTATTCTTGGTCTTTCCTGTGGCTCAGCTGGTAAAGAATCCACCTGCAATGCAGGAGACCTGGATTCGATCCTTGGGTTGGGAGGATCCCCTGGGGAAGGGAATGGCTACCCACTTCATTATTCTGGCCTGGAGAATCCCATGAACTGTATAGTCCATGGGTCCCAAAGAGTTGGACACTGAGCAACTTGCAGTGTACTAGGAAAGAAGAAAGATCCAATCAATGATCTAAGCATCCACCTTGCTGCTGCTGCTGCTGCTGCTAAGTCGCTTCACATGGACTGCAGCCCACCAGGCTCCTCCATCCATGGGATTTTCCAGGCAAGAGTACTGGAGTGAGGTGCCATTGCTTTCTCTGAACCACCCACCTTAAGACACATAAAAATTGTGAATTGAAATTAAACAGAAGAAAGGAAATTTTAAAAGCCAGAACAGAGGTCAATAAAATAACAGAAAAACAGAGAAAATCAATGAAATCAAAAGCTTGTTTTTGATATGATCAATAAAATTGATAATCTAGTTAGATTGTTATGGAAAAAAGAAGACATAAACTATCAGAATCAGAACTGACAGAGGTGACATTATATATATCCTACAGATATTAAAAAGAGCAAGAAGAGAACATGAACAACTTTATGTCTATAATTGTAACTATTTATATAAAAAAGATAATTTTTCAAATTGAAGTATAGCTGTTTTATAATTTTGTATAAGTTTCAGCCATATATAACAAAGTGATTTGTTTATATATATACATGTATATGGGCTTCCCAGGTGGCACTAGTGGTAAAGAACCCACCTACCAATGCAGGAGACATGAGACACAGGTTCGATCCCTGGGTCGGGAAAACCCCCTCTGGAAGTAGGTATGGCAACTCACTCCAGTATTCTTGCTTGGAGATTCCCCATGGCCAGAGGAGTCTGGTAGGCTACAATTCAGAGGGTTGCAAAGAGTCAAACACAATTGAAGTGACAAATCCCGCACACATGCATGTATGTATTTATCTATGTTCTTTCTTTATTCTTTCCCATTATAATTTAGTACACAATACTGAATATAGTTCCCTGTGCTATACAGTAAGTCTTTGTTGTTTATCTATTTGGATATATGGTACTCTGCATCTGTTAATCCCATACTCCCAATTAATCCCTCCTTCCCTTTCCCTTCAAAGAATTTGCTTGCAATGCAGGAGACACTGGTTTTATTCATGGGTGGGGAAGATCCCCTGGAGAAGGGAATGGCTACTCACTCCAGTATTCTTGCCTGGAGAATCCCATGGACGGAGGAGCTGGTAGGCTACAATCTGCGGGGTCACAAAGAGCTGGACATAACTGAGCAACTCTTACTTTCACTTTCTTCCTCCTTTGGTTACCATAAGTTTGTTTCCTATATCTGAGTCTGTTTCTGTTTTGTAAGTAAGTTCATTTTTATTATTTTTTTAGATTCCACATGTAAGTGATATAATATATGTCTTTGACTTACTTCACTTAGTATGATAACCTCTAGGTGCATTTATGTTGCTGCAAATAGCATTATTTCATTCATTGTTATGACTGAGTAGTATTCCATTGTGTATATGTACCACATCTTCTTTATCCATTCATCTGTTGATGAATAGTTAGGTTGTTTCCGGGTCTGGGCTATTGTGAATAGTGTCGCAGTGAACATTGGAGTGGGGGCTTCCCTGGTGGCTCAGAGGTTAAAGCGTTTGCCTCCAATGCGGGAGACCTGGGTTCGATCCCTGGGTCGGGAAGATCCCCTGGAGAAGGAAATGGCAATCCACTCCAGTATTCTTGCCTGGAGAATCCCACGGACAGAGAAGCCTAGTAGGTTACAGTCCACGGGGTCGCAAAGAGTCGGACACGACTGAACGACTGAACGGAACGGAACGGAACATTGGAGTACACGTATCTTTCTAACACAGTTTTCTCTAGATATGTGCCTTACAGTGGGATTGCTGGATTATATGGTCACTCTACTTTTAGTTTTATTAAGGAAACTCCATACAGTTTTTCATAGTGACTGTACCAATTTGTATTCCTACCAACAATATAGGAGGGTTCCCTTTTCTCCATATCTCCAGCATTTATTATTTGTAGACTTTTTAATGATGGCCATTCTGACTAGTGTGAGAATGTTGCAGGTACCTTGTTGCAGTTTTGCTTGGCATTTCTCTAATAATTAATGATATTGAGCATCTTTCATGTGCCCATTGGTATGTCTTCTTAAAGAAATGTCTATTTAGATCTTCTGTCTGTCTTTTGATTGGGTTGTTTCGTTATTGAGTTGTATGAGATGTTTGCATATTTTGGAAATCAAACCCTTCTTGATTGCATCATTTGCAAATATTTTCTCCCAGTCTATAGATTGCTCTTTGTTTATGGTTTCCTTTGCTGTAAAAAAGCTTACTAGTTTGATTAGGTTCCATTTGTTCATTTTTGCTTTTATTTCTATTGCCTTGTGAGATGAACCTAAGAAAACATTGGTATGATTTATGTCAGAGAATGTTTTGCCCGTGTTCTCTTCTAGTAGTTTAATGGTGTCAGGTCTTATATTTAAGTCTTTAATCCATCTCAAGTACTTTTGTTCAGGGTATGAGGGCATGTTCTAGCTTCAGTGATTTACATATGGCTGTCGCACTTGCCCAACACCACTTGCTGAACAAACTTTTTTTCTCCATTGTATTTTCATGCTTTCTTTATCAAAGATTAATTGACCATAAGTGTGTGGGTTTGTTTCTGAACTGATTTATTGAAACAAATCAATTAGACCAACTGAAGGCAGCACTCAATGAAAAGCATCCAAAATGAGTCAAAAGAAAGTGCATTGTCTTCCATCAGTGGAGCACAAGATCATGTGTTCCTTGATGATCAGGCAAAAACTGTTGCAGCTTGACTGGGAAGTTCTGATTCACTGTTTTGATTACTGTAGCTTTGTCATATCATCTGAAGTCTAGAATGTTTATGCCTCCAGCTCTGTTCTTTTTTTTCAGGCTATAGCAGCAATTCTTTTTTTTTTTGGTTCCATATAAATTTTAGGGTTATCTATTCTAGTTTGGTGAAAAATGTCATGCATACTTTGGTAGGGATCACATTAATGGATAAATTTTTTGAATTATACAAAGTATCAAAGTTCACACAAAAGAAAATATTGGGTTGGCCAAAACTGTCTTTCAGTTTTTAAGTAAGAATAAAAGACACAGTTTTCATTTTCACCAATAACTTTGCTGAATGAGGTATTAACCATTTTGTTCCACGACCTTCTGCCATTTTTCAGGAGACTTCATAATTCCATTTTCCCAAGCTTGTAATCTTTTTGCTCAAAGAACTCTTTCAGGTGCCTTTTACAGTCTTTCAGGGAATTGAAAATTTTTTTCTGTTAAGGGAATTTTGTAAAGACTGAAATAAATGGATGTCCAAAGGTGAAACGTATGGTAAGTATGGCAAATGAATTAGAACTTCCCAGACAAACTGCAACAATTTCCCCCTGGTCTTCAAAGAATCATGTGGTCTTCCGCTATCCTGATGGAAGATGATACATTTTCTGTTGACTAATTTTGGATGATTTTCATTGAGCGCTCCCTTTAGTTGGTCTAATTGATTTGCTTCAAAATGGGGGTCAATGGAAAGTTTTGAGCAGTAGAGTCTAATGACCCATGTCTAATGATCTATATCAAGTTACTTTTTGTCTCTGTTGTCATCTCCTCCATCCCCCCAGACTTCATGAGTGATCAGTATGGTTTCTGTTGCAGTGGTATTGAAGAAAATGAAAAGAGTATTTGAGGCAAGTTTTGTGCCATGTTTTGTTCTCTCTCTCATTCTTTCCCCATTTTCAACTTCTTTTACCTTCCTGTATCTTCCTCTTTCTTTCCTTTCCTTTCTTATTTTTCTCTCCTATCTATTCCATTGTCCCAATTTCTATTTATGTCTGTAAGTGGTGTCCTTTAGCTGTTTTTCTTTTTCCTATCATCCCAAACAGCGTAACCAAACTCTTTTCCTAAGTAAAGATTATTCTCTCCCTAAAATATTTGAGAAAATAAGAAAGAAAGAAATCGAAAGATCACTTCTTCTCTTCAACTTGGTATTCAAATAGAATTAATGCACATCAAATTGCAGTCTTGAAATTGGTAGACACTTACTTCTTGAAAAAAGGCTAAGACAAACCTAGACAGGATATTAAAAAGGAAAGACTTCACTTTGCCAACAAAGGTCCATATAGTCAAAGCTATGGTCTTTCTTTTGTACAGATGTAAGGGACCTTTTCCTATTTGGAACCAGCCTGTTGTTCCATGTCCAGTTCTAACTGTTGCCTCCTGACCTGCATACAGGTTTCTCAACAGTTAGAACTGGACATAGAACAACAGACTGGTTTCAAATAGGAAAAAGAGTATGTCAAGGCTGTATATTGTCACCCTGCTTATTTAACTTATATGCAGAGTACATCATGAGAAACGCTGGGCTGGAAGAAGCATAAGCTGGAATCAAGATTGCCAGCAGACATATCAATAACCTCGGATATGCAGATGACACCACTCTTATGGCACAAAGTGAAGAACTAAAAAGCCTCTTGATGAAAGTGAAAGAAGAGAGTGAAAAAGTTGGCTTAAAGTTCAACATTCAGAAAACGAAGATCATGGCATCTGGTCCCATCATTTCATGGGAAATAGATGGGGAAACAGTAGAAACTGTGTCAGACTTTATTTTTTGGGCTCCAAAATCACTGCAGATGGTGATTGCATCCATGAAAGTAAAAGACGCTTACTCCTTGGAAGGAAAGTTATGACCAACCTAGATAGCATACTGAAAAACAGAGACATTACTTTGCCAACAAAGGTCCATCTAGTCAAAGCTATGGTTTTTCCAGTGGTCATGTATGGCTGTGAGTGTTGGACTGTGAAGAAGGCTGAGCGCCGAAGAATTGATGTTTTTGAACTGTGGTATTGGAGAAGACTCTTGAGAGTCCCTTGGACTGCAAGGAGATCCAACCAGTCCATTCTGAAGGAGATCAGCCCTGGGATTTCTTTGGAAGGAATGATGCTAAAGCTGAAACTCCAGTACTTTGGCCACCTCATGCGAAGAGTTGACTCACTGGAAAAGACTCTGATGCTGGGAGGGATTGGGGGCAGGAGGAGAAGGGGACGACAGAGGATGAGATGGCTGGATGGCATCATGGACTCGATGGACGTGAGTCTGAGTGAACTCCGGGAGTTGGTGATGGACAGGGAGGCCTGGCGTGCTGCGATTCATGGGCTCGCAAAGAGTTGGACATGACTGAGCGACTGAACTGAACTGAACTGAAAAGTTAGACCATAAAGAAGGCTGAGCACTGAAGAACTGATGCTTTCAAGCTGTGGTACTAGATAAGATTCTTGCGAGTCCCTGAGACAGCAAGGGGATTAAGCCAGTCAATCCTAAGGAAAATCAACCCTGAATACTCACTGGAAGGACTGATGCTGAAGCTCCAATTCTTTGACCACCTGATGTGAAGAGTAGAGTCACTGGAAAAGATCCTGATGCTGGGAAAGATTGAAGGCAAAAGGAGAAGAGGGTGGCAGAGGATGAGATGGTTGGATGGCATCACTGACTCAATGAACATGAACTTGGACAAACTCTGGGAGATGGTAAGGGACAGGGAAGACTGGTGTGCTGCAGTCCATGGGGTCACAAAGAGTCAGACATGACTTAGTGACTGAACAACAACAATGTAACTACTAGTAAATGTATAAACTTGAGATGTTATAATAATCAAGTGTAGAGTCATCCTTGGTGGGGATAAAGGGACTTGACAAGGAAAGTCACTAGAAAGAGCCATTTTGAGAACAGACTTCGATGATGGTATCCTTCATCAGCTCTTCTGTTCAGTAAACATGCCTGCTCTGTTCCAGGCACTGAGCTGAACACTGAAGCACAAAGAAAACTAACATTTAGTCCTGACTAAATAAATATTTAGTCCTAAATATTCAGTCCAGAGAGAGAATTGCATATGAAAAATACACAAAATAAAATGAGATGGTTAAGGGCTATTTAACTGTCCACATAAGCAGAATTTTTTGGGAAAAGTCTACAACTCAAATATCCCAGCCTGCTGTCGGACTTCATTGTCTCATTTGTAGCTCGATAAAAACACTCACCTCATGTACAGTATAAACAAGATGCTATAGAAGCATGTAATTTGCTAAATGTTTTGGAACACTGTTGGCAATGTGCCTACCATCGAGATACATTAAGGACTTTTAAATGCATGGCTAATTGTCCATGTGCTCCATAGGAATGCTGGAGAATCAGAGGATATGCATCATCTCTAACCAACAGACTAAGTAATGAGTATATTTTGGAATTTGTGTTTAGATCCTTAAATTTACCTCTTTCTTAACTCTCTGAGCAAATTATTGCTTTTATTATCAGAGCAGGTAAGGTTTTTTTGTTTTAGTAAAGTTGAATGGTTACAAGTGTTTCTGGAGTCAGACAGTCTGGTGTTTGAATTCTGAAACTGTCCCCTTATTATCTGATTAAGATTTACCAGATCCTACAACCTCTTTATCTCCTTATCTGTCACTTGATCATAAGAATGATACTTAATCCTGGGGTATGTTGTAAGGATTAGGTAAAACAATGCATGTAAAATTCTCAGCCCTTGCCTACCAAGGAGTTAGAGCTGAAAAGTTGTTGTTGTTATTCAGTGGTTCAGTCATGTCAGACTCTTTGGGACCCCATAGACGGCAGCATGCCAGGCTTCCCCGTCCTTCACTATCTGCACCAGCTTGCTTAAACTCAAGTTCATTGAGTCGGTGAGGCTATCCTATCGCCTCATCCTCTGCTGTCCCCTTCTCTTTCTACCTTCTGTATTTCCCATTCAGTTAGGTTCAGTTCAGTTCAGTCGCTCAGTCGTGTCTGACTCTTTGCGACCCCATGAATCACACCACGCCAGGCCTCCCTGTCCATCACCAACTCCTGGAGTTCACTCAGACTCACGTCCATCGAGTCCGTGATGCCATCCAGCCATCTCATCCTCGGTCGTCCCCTTCTCCTCCTGCCCCCAATCCCTCCCAGCATCAGAGTCTTTTCCAATGAGTCAACTCTTTGCATGAGGTGGCCAAAGTACTGGAGTTTCAGCTTTAGCATCATTCCTTCCAAAGAAATCCCAGGGCTGATCTCCTTCAGAAC
>SJYT01032937.1:0-11701 GCA_006410635.1 Cephalophus harveyi
CAACCAGTCCATTCTAAAGGAGATCAGTCCTGGGTGTTCATTGGAAGGACTGATGCTAAAGCTGAAACTCCAATACTTTGGCCACCTCATGCAAAGAGTTGACTCACTGAAAAAGATTCTGATGCTGGGAGGGATTGGGGGCAGGAGGAGAAGGGGACGACAGAGGATGAGATGGCTGGATGGCATCACCAACTTGATGGACATGAGTTCGGATGAGCTCCGGGAGTTGGTGATGGACAGAGAGGCCTGGCGTGCTGCAATTCATGGGGTCGGAAAGAGTCGGACATGACTGAGTGACTGAACTGAACTGAACTAAATTCTTAGTACCTGCACTCTTATTACAAATAAGCTTTTGAGTTTTCTTATTAGCCCATTCTGCTTTTTCTGATATTCTGCCTTCCCCCCCGCCTTGGCCTAAACAAAAGGACCTCTCCCTAATTCAATAATTCAACAAACATTTATTAGTTGGCTACTTTTTGATAGGGTCTATTCTCTATGTAGGAGATACAGAAAATAAAAACACACACCTTGACCATATATACTGACAGCCAGTACTGGGAGACAGAGGTGGGAAGGGTAGGTACAAAAAATTGACAAGTAAATCTACAATTACCACATAATGAGGTAGTATCTGTGATGTAAGGCTGAGGAAGGTCCTAAAGGATAACAAAAAGGGACAGTTAACTCAACCTGGGTGCAGGTGAGATGAAGAATGGATAAGCTAAGACTTCCAAGAGGATGTAATTCTTGCCACAAGATGGAGCCCTTGAGATGGTCAGGACTACAACTGCATGTGTAAGACTCTTGGAAAAGAGAGATTGACATCAAAATAAGGCAATGATGGAAACCATTTCTTGGGGGATCTGAGGAGATAAATCATTTGCTAGAACTGCATTGGAACCTGAATAAACTTATAGTTCCCTAGCTCTCTTCAAGTTACTGCTACTGCTGCTGCTAAGTCACTTCAGTTGTGGCCGACTCTGTGCGACCCCATGGACTGTAGCCTACCACGCTCCTCCATCCAGGGGATTTTCCAGGTAGGAGAACTGGGGGTGCCATTTCCTTCTCCAGAGGATCTTCCCAACCCAGGGATCAAACCCAGCTCTCCCTCATTATAAGCAGATGCTTTACCGTCTGAGCCACCAGGGAAGCCCTATATTCTCCAAGAAAGGAATCAATTTGTTAATTAATTACTAACTTCTTACTTGGGCAAAGATCTTATATTTAGTCAGTTCACAGGTCACTGTCCAATCAGGGGACTGGTTGCCCTTATGTTGGATGCTTGCGGCTGCTGCTGCTGCTGCTGCTAAGTCACTTCAGTTGTGTCCGACTCTGTGCGACCCAGAGACGGCAGCCCACCAGATTCCCCCATCCCTGGGATTCTCCAGGCAAGAACACTGGAGTGGGCTGCCATTTCCTTCTCCAATGCATGAAAGTGGAAAGTGAAAGTGAAGTCCCTCAGTTGTGCCTGACTCTTAGCAACCCCATGGACTGCAGCCTACCAGGCTTCTCTGTCCATGGGATTTTCCAGGCAAGAGTACTGGAGTGGGTTGCCATTGCCTACCCCTGTTCCAACCAGGGACTCAGAATTACAAGTCACAAGGATGGAAGCTTACATTGACTGAGCCCCTTAGAGGGTTATAGAAGGCAGAAACCTGAGGCCTTGGTCAATTCAGGAGAATGATGCTAACAGATAACATTAGAGGCACTATAAATAGGAAAAACAAAAAGATTTAAAAAAATACTAATATCAAACCACAATTATTTCTTGGCACAACATCAGATAATGGAAGGGGAAAAGGATAAAGAAAAATAGAAAGTTCCTGGTAATACATATATTTATACACAAAAAAAAGCATAGAAAATAAATATACCCATGAAGGAACACATGTTGGCCTACTTCATAGGAAATGATCTTTCCTGAGGTTCAAAGACGTCTCTCTTCTCAGATACATGCTGCTGCTGCTGCTGCTGTGTCCGACTCTGTGCGACCCCAGAAACGGCAGCCCACCAGGCTTCCCCGTCCCTGGGGTTCTCCAGGCAAGAACACTGGAGTGGGTTGCCATTTCCTTCTCCAATGCATGAAAGTGAAAAGTGAAAGTGAAGTCGCTCAGTCGTGTCCGACTCTTAGCGACCCCATGGACTGCAGCCTACCAGGCTCCTCCGTCCATCGGATTTGCCAGGCAAGAGTACTGGAGTGGGGTGCCATCACCTTCTCCATCAGATACATGAGAGATGACATAAAGAGTGTAGTGGATGTGACTGTTAGTTTTAAGTGTCAACTTGACTATGCGAATGTTCCAGTTATTCAATTAAAAAGCTAACCTCGGTGTTGCTGTGAAGGAATTCTGTTAGATATGGTTAACATATACAATCATTTGACTTTAAGTAAAGGAGGTTACTTTACTTTGGAAGGAAAGTTATGACCAACCTAGACAGCATATTAAAAAGCAGAGACATTACTTTCCCAACAAAGGTCTGTTTAGTCAAGCCTATGGTTTTTCCAGTAGACTATAAAGAAAGATGAGCACTGAAGAATTGATGCTTTTGAACTGTGGTGTTGGAGAAGACTCTTGAGAGTCCCTTGGACTGCAAGGAGATCCAACCAGTCCATCCTAAAGGAGATCAGTCCTGGGTGTTCATTGGAAGGACTGATGCTGAAGCTGAAACTCCAATACTTTGGCCACCTGATGCGAAGAGCTGACTCATTTGAAAAGACCCTGATGCTGGGAAAGATTGAGGGCAGGAGAAGGGGATGACAGAGGATGAGATGGTTGGATGGCATCACCAACTCGATGGACATGGGTTTGGGTGGACTCTGGGAGTTGGTGATGGACAGGGAGGCCTGGTGTGCTGCGGTTCATGGGGTCGCGAAGAGTTGGACACAACTGAGTGACTGAACTGAACTGAACTGAACTGAAAGGAGATTATCCTTGATATTCTGGGTGGGCTCCATCTAATCAAGGGAAAGGCCTTAAGAGCAAAACTAAGATTTTTTCTAAAGAAGAAGAAATCCCACCTGTGAAACTGTAGTGCCTATTCCTGCCCAAAAGTTTCTGGCCTGTTAGCCTGCTTCCTGCCTTACAGAGTTTGAACCTGTTAGCTCCCACAATCATGCCAGTCAATTCCCTTATATTACATAATTAAATTAATTACAATTAATATTATGATAAGTATATGATGATAATCAATATTATAAGAAATTTATAATATAATCTACTGGTTGTTCTCTGATACAACCCTGCCTTATTCAGTGAGGGCAGAAGAAGACATTTGGAAATTTGATACTCAGCACAAACTTTATCATCAGCTCTTCACTCCAACTGAGGCTTCCCTGATGGCTCAGTGATAAAGAACCCGCCTGTCAACATAGGAGATGCAGGTTTGATCCCGGGGTAAGGAAGATACTCTGGAGGAGGAAATGGCAACCCACTCCAGTGTTCTTGCCTGGAGAATTCCACGGACAGAGGAGCCTGGTGGGCTACAGTTCATGGTGTCGCAAAGTTGGACACACACACACACATTCACTCCAGTCAGGCCAGTCTCCTGTTTATCTCTTCATAGTGATTCTCCTTTCCCTGCTCTGCTCACATTGCTTTTCCTTCTGACTTGCCGCCACTCTTGTCTCCCACTTTCATAAACCCCTTTCCTTTCCTTACACTCTAGCTCTGTCAGAAGCCCTCCATAAAGTCACCTCCTTTTACTTTAGCTCCATTTGCTCTTTTCGCTCTCTTAATTCCCTCAGCAGATGTTAGCTGTGCCATTCACTGTGATTCTTAACCTTACTCTCTCAACGCTGTTTTGTATGTTGTATTCACTGTTAGTTAGGTATAAATCTGTAAGAACAAATTTGATTGTGCAAGAAATCTTATGCTTCTTTATTGTGTTTAAATTAAATTAAATTCACCTCAGACTTAAGTGATTCCAGCCTTAACTCTGCTTAAGTAGAAGGAAATCCAATCCTAGTTATTACCAGGCTTCCCTCCCTTTCTCCCTAGGAATTCACCAGAGTCTGGAAGACTTATGTTGAGCCAGAAAATGGGGGAAGATGGACTTTGACATCCTCACTGTCCAGGGATATATGGTCCCCACACGCCAGACAACAGCTCTGCCCATGGGCTGAGTAGCAATGGCAGGGGGATCCAGTCTTCTTGGGGTCACCATGCATCTATCTGATGTTTGGCTAGCTCTTGGGATCCTTCAAGGAAACAAGGCTGGTATCCTCACTACTGAAACCCTGACTTTGACTCTTTTCCAGTTTGGGAAATGTTTTCTTTTGCAACAATTCCACCTACGCACAACCCCTCCTTTCCTCTCTCTCTTTCCTCCTTTCCTTCTCTCCCCAGATGCCCCTACCTCTTGAATCCCCTGGCAAAATCCCTTTGGGAGCAATAAACCTGGAGAGCAAATCGCTGGGCACAGCTATTGGGATACCATTGATGTTGCATTCTAAGGAGCTGTGTCCAGGCGGCTTCAATGACAATGCAAGCAGTGCCTCCTGGAGTTGTCTAAGAGAGAATTCCTGTCAACTTCTTTCTGCCTAGAAACACAAACTCCCTAGAAGCCTGTTTGGAATGAAGGGGAGGGAAAATATAAGAACATAAACCAAATTAACAGCTCAATAAATTATCCTGTCGCACACTTGTTTTTTTGTTTGTCCCCTGCATTTTCACTTGGTGTTTAAAAATATGTGGGCTGATATGTGTTCCAATTAGATTAGGAACTCCCTGAAGATTAGAACAATACTGTATTTACTGATTATTTTAAAATCTTTCTCAGTGTAATAATTAGTATATGAGGAGGACATAAGTGTGTCTTGAACTGTAGAACGATGAGTCTGTGGAATACTGACGAGGCTCCACCAGTTCAAACTGCACCAGGGCTGACCTCCTTGTTGAAGGACTGGCTCCAGTGTCTTTTCACTGTCACTTTTAGGGTTAGGTAAATATGCTTTTACTTTACCGGCTTCTGTTCACAACTGCTGCTGGCCTGAATTTCCAAGATATCACATTTCTACTTGGGACTTTTCTGGCCCCAAGTAAAAGTAAACATTTCTTTTAAAATTCAGACAGAAGGTATTAACCTGAACCTTCTTTCACATCAAGAGAATTCAGGTCACAACATAAACATGTCTATGGTAACAACAACGGAGAATTTCTAAATGAAATCAAAGCAGTACCTGGTATGCATTTTCATAATACCTTTCACTTGAAGAGCCAAGTACATTAGGAGAACTTTATCTCAACAATCCTTAGAGATAAGTAAAGGGACCTGACAGAATGACTTGTATAGATAGGGTAACATAACTAGGTTGTTAATACCCTGTTGCCTTGCCTAGTATTTAAATAGCCACCCATGGACTGGACCCACCAAGATCCTTTATGAGATTTTCCAAGCAAGAATATTGGAATGGGTTGCCATTCCCTGCTCCATAACTTCCCAACCCAGGGATTGAACCCAGTCTCCAGAGTTGCAGGCAGATTCTTTATCATCTGAGCCACCAGGTAAGGGCATGAATAGTTAGGCTACTATGCCTTAACAAACCATTGTTTTAATGACATAATGGAATATTTGTGCTCTGACAGGAGAACTCACATTTTCACATCACACTAACATTAGTAAGCACAGTATGGAGAAAGTTTAACCAAATTTGCCAATATGCCCTTGGCTTTGAACTTTCCAACCTCTCTCTTTTGTAATCTTGCTTCCTCTTTGTTGTCTGTCTCCCCATTGCCCTCACCTCCCTTGCTCTAAAGCTAGTAAAAGACTGAAAACTCAATTACATTACAGCATTGGAACTAATAGATCAGCTCCCCTAGAACTCCATGCATTTTGAAAGACAACAGCTTAGCCCAAAGAAAGTGGTTACACCACTTTCTGATATGGTGAAAGATTTTTTTTTTGGAGGTGGAAAGCCTTCCATTCCTGTCCCCTTAAATAACAACATGTAGATGATTACATATTCTACTTTCAGCTCTAGAGGGAAAAGTTTGCAACTAAAGAAGGCAGAGAAAGTAATGGTAAAGGAAAAGAGGATGAAGGAAGACTTAGTTTTCAAGGAGAGAAGGAAAAGAGAGTAGAACCTTATCTTTTCCACATACGTAAATCACCGTAATTTGCGGAAATTACATGTACACTTTAAGCACTTATTCAGTATTAACCAATGATGAAGCCTATTTGGGCCTCATCTTTTGTCAGAACAATTGTAACTAATAACACAGAATAACATTTTGTAAAATGGGCTGTGTCTCCGTCCCCTCCATTTCCTCCCCTACACACTCTATTAACGATCTGAGCACAAAGCTGACACTGCATTATGCGCTCATCCCATGTGTATTTTCATGGCTTCACACCAGTGTTTGCTCTGCTCCATGGTCGGAAAACATCTTCCCTTACTGCTCTGCCTGTTGAACATCATTGACCATCATCATTCACCCAATGAGACCCCATTCAAATGCTAGCCAAGAAGTCTTCTCCAAAAGCTCTTTTTGTCCTGAGCAGGACCAATCCCTTCCTCCACTATACTCATCATTTTGTGTAACTAATACGTAGTAATAGGTCTCTCTGCTCCCCAGAATGTGAACTATTTTAACTTGGGACCAGGTCTTATCTATTTATTTATATTTTCAGTGTCTGATGCTCTTATGTATTGGGTATAATAAATGTATGTACAGTTATCATATAAGTAATTTAGTTTCATAAATGACACAAAATTTAGACAGAAGAGAGCAAGATGGTATGATGTACTGGGCTAAGAAAATTAAGGTAACTACTGAATTCAACAAATATTTACTTAACACCTAGGAGTAAGGAATTGTGTCCCAGGATTACTAGGATAAATAGAACATGAGGCTTTGAGGTGCTCACAGTCCACCTTATAGGTTATCTTTCTCTGTGCATAGCAGTACCCTGGTTTAGGTATCACCTTAACATGTTTCTCACAACCTGTGAGGTGAGGTAGGTCATGATTTTCATTTTTACCAAGATGGAAATAGAGGGTTTGAATTTTTAGGTTTTCTGACTCCCAGACTGGAGTCTTTCTTTCCCACTACATCAGTGTTTCTCAAAATTTTCCACAGGAGTACACTTTCACAGGGAGAACAGACTTATAATCTTCAGGGCTGCGAAACAGAAGCTCAAAATCTAGTAGCTCTATTGAAAATTCATGATTACTATAATGTTTTCCATTACTGCTCAGTGAGTCAAACTGAAGGTCTGAGGAAATGAACCACATTGATTCTGGGTCCCTGAGGGGCCTTAGTACAGTTTCATAACAAGAGGAGGGCAAACAAATTTCAGAAACACCATGGGCCTTCACTCAAGGTGTCTGGGTTTGGCTTGAGCCCTCACCCACGATTCTGAGTAACTTCATCAGATTTCTTTCAGGTTTCTACTAGTATAACTGACTATATTCACTGCCCTGTCCGAAAACGGTAACAAACTGCACACTCTACTCCCAGATTTTAAGTAAGTAGTGGGGGCTGACCATTTACAGCCTTCCAGCAAGGATGTCCATTCTAGCAATAAGATCTCTTCAATCTGATACTATTTGCCAATCCATTCTTCTCATTGCTTGTTGAACCTAAAAGTTGGAGATATCTCTTCCAACCGCCTGTAGGTCTTTGAAGGCCCCATAGGTTCAACGACGTCCTTTCGTCAGCACCGCCGCTAGAGGGCAGCCCAGGATTGCAGCTCTGCTGTGCCCTCTAGTGGCTGGTGGGCTGACATGCTCTTTTATGGAACCTATAAAACCCTCAAAAGTTGCACTCGGGAAGTCAGCCTGTGTGACACCCAGCAGCGAAATTGTAAAAAAGCGTCCTGGTTCTCAGCTTCCTTTTCTTAAGGACTTTGGCAGACTCAGATAATTTCCCTTCTTGGATGAATCTCTCGCTCTCTAGGGTCTCCCCCTCCCCGGGTGTGGCAACGTGGAGCCATCACTCTCTCTTGGCAAGGTAAAAAATTAAAACCTGGGGGACTTCGCGACTTTGCCCAAAGTCTTTGCTTCCTCCATCTTCTGCATGGATATAGAGCTTCTATAGGCATCCAAGATCTTTCGATATAACCTCTTTTTCGGCATGAGAGTTCAGGATTCAAATCCTGGCTCCCTCATTTACTCTTTGGGTCACTTTAAGACAGTTAACCTCACTAAGCTTCTGGTTCATCTGTAAAATTGAGAGAATAGTACCTACGTTATACAGTTTGCGATGGTAATGTATAGAAAGTGCTAGGTCTTGCACAGTGAAAGTGTGCATTCGTTATTAGCATTAGCTAGTTATATTCCTCAAAGCTTCTGTCTAGTGCACACCACGTCTTTCAATTTGGTACAGGAAAAAGAAAAAAAAAGCCTGCCTTTACATAGGACCCAAGGGTACATGTGCAAAAATGAATTAAACAATTTTCTAAAAGTGGCTAAGCTAACAGTGACCTTAGCTTATGGAAAGGTGGGCTCGTTATATGATAGAATCAGTGCCATGGGCTTCGGAGTGCAAAGGAACCCAACAGGCCTAGAATCCTCACGAAAGGGCTATTTTGCACACAGGTGTCCTTCCTCTTTCCTAGTCCCTGTGCTCCCACCACGTGTAAGAATTCAGCGAATCTGGAAGTGGATTCTGTGAGTTAGGCCTGGGGGCACGATGGTGCAAAAGCAAAAATGGTTCCAGGCCAAGGCAGGGAACTGAGAACTCCAAAGGCCAAGAAACCCAAGCCAATCAGATTCCCCACACCAAGGAGTCTAAAAGGTGGCAGAGACTCGCTGCCCAAAGTCCAAGCACGGCAGGAAAGTGGCCAGAGAATCTGCGACAGGTAGAAACACGATAGAAACTGTCAGAAAAGTTAAAGCTGAAGAGCTCATAAAACCCACAGGCCCAGAGAAAGGTCAGTATGAGCTGAGCAGCTGTTCCATCTGGTGCCAGAGACCTTGGCTGTAGTCTACACCAGGCAGTTTAGGCCTCCCTGATCAGCCCCACCTAGAAAAGCCAATTCTTCTGCTCTTAAAGGGGACCTGCCTGTTTCTGGCAGGGAGTCTTACTCTCCGTGGGCAAAGCTAGCTCTTAAGGATGAGTAGCGGGGGAGGGGGCAGAGAGGACGTTCAGGGGTTCAACTGGATCCAAAAGGAAGGCGCTTGTGAATGGAGCCTGAGCCACCATGTTGTGAGAACTACACGCGTTTCTTGCCGAGGCAGGCAGGGGCCTTGGCTGCCAGGGACCCTGACAAGCCGCGACTTGAGCTGCGCCTTGGAGACTGGGTTGGCTGGAGAGCGGTATAGAGGGGGAAGGAGGGCGTTCCTGCAAAGGGGGTGGGGTGGGGAGGGAGGTGAGAGGAACAGCAGGAGCAAAGGCACGAAGGAAGAATGAGTCTGCTGCGCGTTGAGAATGGCATGGAGACTTCACTGATTGGAGCCGAGAGTTCTTGCAGGGGGATGGAGGCAGCGATGATTGGATAGCTAAAGTGGGGCCAGATTTGGAGGGCTTTGAATGCCCGACCGAGGAGCACTCAACCCAGCTCCTGCCTCGCGATTTCCGTTCAAGACTGAATTACCTAAAGGCTGGTTAATTCCAACGGGTGTTCTTCTTTGGGGGCTTCTGAAAAGTCAGCTTATCCTCTTACCTCATTCAATTCTGTTCTTTTCACCAAGGAGAAAGTAATCCTCACTTGTCGAGGGGAGAGGGGATCATGTTGACTGATTTCACTTTAGTTGCTTGGAGGAGGCAAAAAAAAAAAAAAAAAATCCCATTTCCACGCCAAATATTAAATTTGGTTTCTCCTCCTCACGCAAGTTCTCTTTCTCTCGCCAGCACCTCCCCCACGTTTTTCCTGCTCTCCACCAGCTCGGCCAGTTGCCTCCTCAGCCCCGGAGGCGCGCGTTCCGGGCCCGGCTGGCCCGCGCTCGCCCTCCGCGCCGGGCGCCCCCCCTCCCAGCCCCCCTCCTGCCCGCGCCCGTACCCCGCATACACTGGTCCACGCCCCCCCCGCGGCCGAGCGGTAGGTGTTTTGCCGTCTGCGCCGGGCCGCAGTGCGGCTGCGCGCACTGGGCTGCCTCCGGGGCTGGCAGGGCAGCAGCGGCGGCGGGGACCTCACCCTCCCCCGCGCCCCCATCTTCCCTCCCTCCCTCCCACCCCTCCAGCAGCGATGGCAGAGGAACAACAACAGCCGCCACCACAGCAGCCTGATGCCCATCAGCAGCTTCCCCCCAGCGCCCCCAACTCGGGGGTGGCTCTGCCAGCCCTTGTGCCCGGGCTGCCAGGGACAGAAGCCAGCGCGCTGCAACACAGGATCAAGAACTCCATCTGGTAAGAGGATCCTCCATCGCTGGGGTAGAAAAGCCCAGGCACATTTCTGCTGCAAAGAGGGTGGGGGGCGGCGGGCTGGGGAGCGGAGGAGGAGGCTGATACATTCATTAAATGTGGGTCTCCGAAGTCGGGTGCATATTTATAGGATCTCTGGAGGTGTGGGGACTTTGCATCAGTCCCTGGGCTCCGGAGCCAGAAAATGCTTTTACCCCCGTCCCCCCCCCCCCCAATTGCAAGTGCACTTGAATAAGTCATATGTGTTTTTCACTTGTGTGTAAGAGGAATATGGGTCGAAATTAAGTCATGTTGCATGATGATAGCATGAATTTGGGACTGAGAAATGTGAAATGTGTTTACTTCTTTTTGCAGTCATACTGGGAGGAAGCAGTGTATTGTGAATTTTTACCAAACAGACATTGTGCATAAGACTATTAATATGCAGCACAAAACCTAATGTGTCTCTTTCTTTCAGTTGGCTTAGCTGCTGTTTCTGGATGTTTTTGCCTTCTTTATTCTGAGATTAAATTTCTCTTCCAGGGACCTTAATCTTTTTGCATTGATTGTGAAGAAAGGGTTTCTGTAGTATGAGACATTTTAAGGTGCTAGTTTACACTGTAAAGTGATTTTCTAATTTTAAAGGATGCTTTAATTTAAAATAAATGTGTTGCCATTTCGGGTCTTTTTTTAGAAACCTTGGATGAAATATCCTTTGCTATTCTTGTACTTTCTTGTATAAGGATTTGTAATATTTCAACATTAGATTAAACTCTGAAAGACTGGTGGCAGTCTTTTAATAATTAAATACACTGAGTTAAGTCTATCCTCTGTTAGAGCCATTGGAAATATTCTTTAAACATGAACTTGCATTATTTTTGTAGGATTCTTCATTAACTGACATGTTATAAAAAGTGTAGTGCTATTTTTTAAATGGAAAGCATTATTTGGAGTTTGGCTGTCTCTTATACACATCTAGATACATGAGAGATGACATAAAGAGTGTAGTGGATGTGACTGTTAGTTTTAAGTGTCAACTTGACTATGCGAATGTTCCAGTTATTCAATTAAAAAGCTAACCTCGGTGTTGCTGTGAAGGAATTCTGTTAGATATGGTTAACATATACAATCATTTGACTTTAAGTAAAGGAGGTTACTTTACTTTGGAAGGAAAGTTATGACCAACCTAGACAGCATATTAAAAAGCAGAGACATTACTTTCCCAACAAAGGTCTGTTTAGTCAAGCCTATGGTTTTTCCAGTAGACTATAAAGAAAGATGAGCACTGAAGAATTGATGCTTTTGAACTGTGGTGTTGGAGAAGACTCTTGAGAGTCCCTTGGACTGCAAGGAGATCCAACCAGTCCATCCTAAAGGAGATCAGTCCTGGGTGTTCATTGGAAGGACTGATGCTGAAG
>SJYT01032937.1:12653-26772 GCA_006410635.1 Cephalophus harveyi
TGGAGTGGGTTGCAAAAGCTCTGATTTTATGAAATCCTACATGTTCATCATTGAATATGATTACTGAAATACCAAATCTCCTTACTTTTTATATTGTAATTAAAAAATAAATGTATCATAAGACAGCTGGCATTGTAGTACAGTATTTACACGTTTAAAAAGTGACCATTTTTAAATGCACAATTAAAGTTTGTTATATAGTAATTTTCATTAATTTCTTGGCACATATCCATATTGTCATGATGCTAATATGAAGTAGGTCAATGCAGGCTTTAATAGTTTGATACTGCACAGTATTTGGCTGCTGAGTATCTTGCTTTCAGTTTTCATTTTTAAATGAAGTTTAAATATTTTTAAAAGAGAATTTTTTAGGGTTGACAATAGTCATGTTGTCGCAATTTGAATAGGTCAGATAAATAGGATTGTATGTGTGTGTGTGAGAGAGAGAGAGAAGGGTTTATTCTTCGATGGATGCCCTCACCCCCTTTTTAGAGCTATAATTTAAAGGAAGAGATACTCAATATCCTGATTATCATCAAGGTTTTCAGAAACCAGGTTTCTTCCCCCTAACTTAATGTTACCAGTGTCTCTGAAGTCTGAATTGAGCACTTTGGTTTTTACATTCAGGTAAGGGACATTCAAGTTAAAGAACTAAAATATTTTAAGAAAGGCATATTTTGAAAGTTGAATTAATAATTATGTTTTGATTTATTGTGAGAACAATGGGGAAAGGAGCATTCACCTTATATTTTTAAAGTATGAGTAAGTTGTATAGGCAGCAGGCTGAAGTGTTTGAATAATAATGTAGTGGAGTGCTCTTTTGGTAAATCATGTGATTTAATTATTCTTTAATTGATCATTTATATTTACACATCTATTACAACTTAACTGCGCTGATTTTAACGTGAGGAAAACTTCTAAAGTACAGTGTACTTCAGTTTTTGGTACTTTGTAAAAACAAAATGACAACAAACACCTTAATCCCCAAATGTACAATTTTATAACTTCATTTTAAAATTGTACTGGCATACTAGCATTTAATTTTTAGCTTTAGAAATCCTAGTTGCAAAATTATTTATTTATATTTAAAACTTTAAACATTCGTGGATCATAAACAGTGTTAGTGGCTATATTTATGTATAGCCTCATAGCCCCTCCTCCACAACACTGGATGTATGTTATTCATTAAGTGACTATATAAAATAAAGGCATTACCAAGTGAAAGCTCTTTTAGTCCCATCTCCTCCTAAGAAATAGTATGTATATGTGTATATGTAAAATTAAAATCACTTAATAGATAAGATTGCAGTTATTTAGATATCTCATTTCACATTTATTGAAGCAACAGTATCTTTTTACCAATTATTTTGTCACTTGATAATGTTCTGAAAGATTATCAGTTTTGGACTATGACCTATGTCAACCTTTGGTATCATACTAATGAGACTTTAAAAGTACATTATACAGAAGTGTGGTACTTAATAATTATCAAAGGAGCTTTGCATTTAGGTTGATCATAGTTTCTAAATTATTGGACTTCATGTCACAAACAAGTCTGAACTTGTCCTCATATTTTACAGATACATAGTATGTAATGTAGGCCTTTAGCTAGACAGTGAATTATTTATTATCTGTTCATAATTAATCTATTCTGTTCATTAAAGTAAAATACTGTTAGATGAAAGCATTTTCATGGTTATTTCAAGAATTAAATGAGTGTTTGGAAAAAATATTAAGTATTCAGAGTTGAAATCATAATGTTAATGATTTAACATCAGGAGCCATATTTCTTAAGATTTGGAAATACGTGTTTTTTAAGATAGTTCTACAAAATAAAGTTGCTAACTTGTTAGTGTTGTAATATTTGTATAATATATTTATGGGTACCTTCCGCTTAAGTCCAAGGTAATGAGCATGCACCTTTCTTGATCTCATTCCCACTCCATAGACAGAGATCCAAGCCACTTCCCTTACACAGCTCACTTAAGAGTTATTTTCAGAGGTATGTTTTATACTGAATAGGCTATACAATTGTTTTTATATTTTGTAAATAATAGAAAATAATTCTGTTATACATTTTTCATTAAAAAAGGTAAGCTAGTAACATGCATTTTTTTTCCCCTAAATAAAGACTCATACTGGCAGCCTAAAACAAAGCCACAATCTAACCTCACTGTACACTTTAACTTACATTGCATTCCTCTTTGGTTACCGAAGTAAGTTTTTCCTTCCTCTTATCTACCAGTGTCTTCATAGTTTTTTTTTTTAAATTTGTATTTTAGACCAAAAAACCCTGTGATTTTCTTTCCCTTTAAAAAGTAGTTTTTCTTGAAACCCTGATAGAATAAAATTACTGTGGAAAAACTGCATTTGAAATCTCTCCTGCCTGTTTGTGATTAGTTATGTTTAAGAATAATCATACCTGCATGGTTGGGAATGATTAACATATTTGAAATTAGATGGTATCATAGATGACAAACCTTTACCTATAAATTCAAAAGAAAGCCTGATGTTCCATTGTAGAAAATGTTCTAATACTGTATTTACCCAACAAATTCAGGAATTCTTAAAAGTATTACTTATTATCCATTATTATTTTTATTTATATACCTCTGTTTGCAAGTAAGACCTATAAACCAAAAGCAATCCTATATGATGTGTTATTCTACTCACTTTATGGAATGAGATAAATTGAGTGACAGGGAAGCTGTAGGATTCCTCTCATTTCGTTATCAGATGCTTGAAGTGGTACTGTGGCTATAGTTCCTTGTCTTTATATAATCGTGTAAATCATACAGAGGTCTGAATCTGGTACATTTTAGATTTAGAATTGAAACCCAAATTGAGCAGCTTATTTCTTAGTTGCAGTAAGCAAAGTATGGCAATCCATAAGTTTTTCAGCAAAGTGTGGCGATCCATAAGTTTTCTTCTTAGTGCCATATTTGTCCTATTTACTGTCCCTGTGAAAGAACTCAGTAGTTCAGTTTTGTCCTTGGTTCTGGTTTAGGCAATTTTTAGCTGTCTAAGAAATAGTTATTGTTTCTTCAACTGCAGTGGAAAACATTTACTATAAAGCTCATGACTTTAGAGTTTACTTTAACCATAAGCTTAGGATTTTCATTTTGCTTTAAAATTAGAGACTGACTAGCAGTAAATCATCTGGCTTTTAAATATTTTGAGTAGTTGTTTGACATGCTACCTGCCCTGAGTTCAGTCTGTCTTCCATACCCACACCAAAAATTTAGAGTTCTTTTGGCTTGTCTATTTTGAGGCCAGCTGTGATGGTGCATCCTAGCACTGTTTCTGGTTCCAGAAAGAAGGCAGTTCCTTGCTCTCTTCTATAATCTAAAACTGATGAAAATGTCTTCCTCTGTTATTCAGAAAGCAAGTTAAGCAGTTTCAAGCCCCTCAACTTTACGGCCTTATTTAACTTAGGTAATGGATATATGTGTGTATAAATAATTGACCAATTTGCTGTCCCCAGTGAGAGGTGTCTTGAATGATGTAATGTACAGAACTGATTTGGTTTCTGTCTCACTATTAGTTTTTGGTGTTATTGAGGGAAATGAACTTCACAGTGGTAGGAAAGACAGTAGTATAGCTTGTTGTTAAAGATGTTTTGAAGAAAAGCTTAGGTTAAATCACTTATATTAGAAAAATGTTACACACTAAAATTATACAAATGAAAATAATTAAAATGAGCTTTGTCATTCACTTAAATTTGAACAAGAACAGTGTGTTAAGTGCTCACCTGAGTACCTGCTGTATATAAAGTAGTATGCTAGAGACTGGCATTTGAGGAATGCCCATTCACTTGTAATATTAACCTTGTAATGTTAACCTAAGCAATAATGTGTACCAAAACCTCTCTTTTATTCAGTTCAGGGCCAGGGAATGAGGTGACAAGTGCTAAAGCATGGGAAAAGTAGACCCCTTAGTTTCCTTGTGGATAAAATGCAAAATTTATACTAGATGACCTTGCAAGTTCCTTTAGCTTAAATTTCTGTGACTCTGTTACAAAATTAATATTGACAGCAATAGAAAGTATACCATAAGTACAGAGAAAGACTAACATTTAACTTATCAGCAGTCAGCAGAACATTTTCACTGGACAAATTACTAGGTCTTGCTGGTGTTTCCTTGGGTGCTAGCCCTTGAGGACTACGTGAAGGTGTAATTCACTTGTTACCTTGTGCAAGACTTCTCTTACATGAGATTCAGTCTGCAAATATTTATTGAACATATGTTACATTTAAGGTATTCTAAGAGCTGTTGTTAATTATGCAGAAATATGTAAGACTGTAGTACTCCCTGTTGTTGGGAAGTTTGCTAGTTGTTGGTTAAGAGATTGCACTAGGAGGTCGTTTGTGTGATTGTTTTATTTATAAAGAGGTGCTCAATACTTATAAGCACCTCATAGGAACTTTTTCCTGTAGTAATATTTTAAGGCAGTGGTGAGTGTTAATAAGCTGTGTATTCTCTTCAGAATAGTTGAGTGTTGAGTTGAGCTTCACAGCTTTATTCATCAAGGGTGGACATTTTAATTCATAGTTGTGACTGAGTGTTCTTTATAATTACTGTAAAGTACAAGACAATAAGATACTCTGACCAAACTAGACCACTTTGTCCAGTGCCTCCTTTTGGTCTTTCTAGTTGCTTTCTCATCTGCTTCCTTGAGAGTTCTAAAAGTTCAGGTTAAAGATGAGCAGTACGGACCAATAGGAGGAAGACTCTTCCAGTCCTGGGCAGAATATTAAACAAGAAACAATAAGCCTTAATGCACTTGATTGCTGACTCTGAGATTAAGATAGTTAACACTTAACCTTATCCTACATGAATACAAACTTTAAAACATGATTTAATTCCTCTTTCTTAAGACATTTACTTTTTTCTGTTTCGTGGACTGTATACTTCCTATTTGTAAGAGGAAATAGAAAACAATGAGGTTTGCCTAATTATGCACCTCTATCAGGCATCTATTACAGGAGCTCCTGTATATATTAGAAGAATGTGTGGGAGGTAAGCTTTTATATCTTAGAACAAACAGAAAACATCCAGATATATTCCTTGCTATTTGCACGCTATTTGGTTTCTTGATTCAGAGAGTGAGAGGTCAGAGTGACAGATTCCAATCTGTTATGTTTTGGAATTTGGGGAAGCAAAAGTCCATATGCTGTGAAATACCATCCCCTCCAAATAGCTTTATCTTGAAAAAAAATTACCCGAACCCATTCCTGGTCTGGATTTGAATAGGAAGGGTTCAGATAGCAAAAGATACCTTTACACTCATTGTGACACAAGATTCAAATTGACTGGAACTTGCAAATGCTACAAGTCTGATTGATGAGTGATGCTTACCAAAGGCATGGGAATAGGAAGTGATGGTACATATGCCTATAGTTACCACCCCTTTTCTTTCTGAAATCTGTGATTTTTAGAATTTGAGCTTGATTATAGGTAAAGCATCAGAACTATTGGTTATCTTGGAGGGTGGTCTCTAGAGCTTTATAGGATGGTTGCCAGCTTTGATGTCTGATTTTAAGATACAAGCTAAGCATGGAGAACACTTGGGTTTGTGTTTTTCGATCTTTTCTTGTCATTTTATTTTTCTATGACTTGCCTAGTTTAATCATCTTTAACTGCCAGGTGGCTTCAAGATGGGAACAGGGAATTACTATATTAAGTGGCTACTTCAGTTTGTATTATCCATAACCCTTATCTTTGCTTTTATTGTCTTGTTTCTCTGCTTAGGTCTGTGCAGGTTTTTTTAACCTGTTACTTTAAAAACCCATTTCGTTTTTCTGATGATGCATTTTAACTTTAAGATCCAACTCATATGCCTCTGCTTCCATGAAACTTCTCCCTGCTCCTGAGGAACAATGATCTTAGGTGTATAAATTAATTTTTTTCATTAATTTAGACTGGCCTTACCTGAGATAAATTCATTTTAGTGACTTTTTTTTTTTTTTGAATTTATTTTATTTTATTTTTTTAATTTTATTTTTACTTTATTTTACTTTACAATACCGTATTGGTTTTGCCATACATCGACATGAATCCTGAATTTAAATGAAATATTCTCATTTTCCAATATGTAAAATTTATAGGAATTCAGAGACTGGATATACCTGAAACAGAACAACCACTGCATAATAAGTAGTTTACAATGTGACAGTAAAATACTATTTGTATATGGAATAGCCAAGAACTTGCTGTTGTTTTGCAATATACATAATATTTTTTAAATGTAACTGGATAAGAATGTCACTTCAGTGATATCTTGCTTGCAACAAAGCTGGTGCTTCTGGGAGGTTGGGAAATGTATTAGAACAAGGTGCTTCAGTTAAATGTAAGTGAATACTTCCTTACTTTGATTGCATTCATTAGATTTATTAATTTGCATTTGTGTAAAAGCAATCTATGATCAAAAATTTAACTGTCAGATTATTAAATGCATGATCCTTTTTCTAAAGCAGAAGATATTAGCAAGCATTGTTTGGGCAAGTTCTGTACACACGAGTTTCAAAAAAGTGAGAAAATCAATGCCTTTCCTATGTTTACATAATCAATTCAATGCCCATTTATTTTAATGTCTAGTACATACTGGCATAAGTAAGTAAGTGTTAGTCACTCAGTCGTGTCTGAATCTTTGTGACCCCAGGCTGTTCTGTCCATGGATTCTCCAGGCAAGAATACTAGAGTGGGTTGCCATACCTTTTTCAAGGGGATCTTCTCAACCTAGGGATTGAACCTGGGTCTGTTGTATGGCAGGCAGATTCTTTACTGTCTAAGTCACCAGGGAAGCCCACATACAGGCCTAGGAAGATTAAAAAGCAGTAAGACACTAGCTCTGCCTCACATTCACCCTCTCTGTGTAGTCGTATGCAACAGAATTGAATTTAATAAAGGTTAGATTTTGTGAATGCAGTGATGATGTAATCAATGGATGGTATAAACAAATACAGAATTTAGATGAATGAGAGATTCAGTGAGGACATAATAGTTTTATAGGCAAAATGCAGGATCATGGCCTTAACAAAATCAAAAGATTGGCTTCTGATCCAAATACATTTAACAGTTTGCTTACTCAGTTCAGTCGCTCAGTCATGTCCGACTCTTTGCGACCCAATGAATTGCAGCGCGCCAGGCCTCCCTGTCCGTCACCACCTCCCGGAGTCCACCCAAACCCATGTCCATCGAGTCAGTGATGCCATCCAACCATCTCATCCTCTGTCATCCCCTTCTCCTGCCCTCAATCTTTCCCAGCATCAGGGTCTTTTCAAATGAGTCAGCTCTTCGCATCAGGTGGCCGAAGTATTGGAGTTTCAGCTTCAACATCAGTGCTTCCAATGAACACCCAGGACTGATCTCCTTTAGGATGGACTGGTTGGATCTCCTTGCAGTCCAAGGGACTCTAAAGAGTCTTCTCCAACACCACACTTCAAAAGCATCCATTCTTCGGCACTCAACTTTCTTTATAGTCCAACTCTCACATCCATACATGACCACTGGAAAAACCATAGCCTTGACTAGGCGGACCTTTGTTGACAGAGTAATGTCTCTGCTTTTGAATACGCTGTCTGGGTTGGTCATAACTTTCCTTCCAAGGAGTAAGCGTCTTTTAATTTCATGGCTGCAGTCATCATCTGCAGTGATTTTGGAACCCCCCAAAATAAAGTCTGACACTGTTTCCACTGTTTCCCCATCTATTTGCCATGAGGTGATGGGACTGGATGCCATGATCTTCATTTTCTGAATGTTGAGCTTTACGCCAACTTTTTCACTCTCCTCTTTCATTTTCATCAAGAGGCTCTTTAGTTCTTCTTCACTTTCTGCCATAAGGGTGGTGTTATCTGCATATCTGAGGTTATTGATGTTTCTCCTGGCAATCTTGATTCCAGCTTGTGCTTCCTCCAGCCCAGCGTTTCTCATGATGTACTCTGCATATAAATTAAATAANCTAGCTTGTGTTTCTTCCAGTCCAGCGTTTCTCATGGTGTACTCTGCATATAAGTTAAACAAGCAGAGTGACAATATACAGCCTTGATGTACTCCTTTTCCTATTTGGAACCAGTCTGTTGTTCCATGTCCAGTTCTAACTGTTGCTTCCTGACCTGAATACAGATTTCTCAAGAGGCAGGTTAGGTGTTCTGGTATTTCCATCTCTTTCAGAATTTTCCAGTTTATTGTGATCCACACAGTCAAAGGCTTTGGCATAGTCAATAAAGCAGAAATAGATGTTTTTCTGGAACTCTCTTGCTTTTTCGATGATCCAGCAGATGTTGGCAATTTGATCTCTGGTTCCTCTGCCTTTTCTAAAACCAGCTTGAACATCAGGGAGTTCATGGTTCATGTATTGCTGAAGCCTGGCTTGGAAAATTTTGAGCATTACTTTACTAGCATGTGAGATGAGGGATTTGAGCAAATCATATATATGGAAAGTCCTCACATCTGCCTTTTAAAAATGGTATTTATCAATGTTTATTATAAATATAGAAAAGCTCCCTTATTATAACTGTGCAGTCCAATGATTTTTCATACATTGAATGCACCCATGTAGTCAATGCACAGATCAAGAAACTGAATACCCCTAATACCCTGGAAGCTCCCTTCATGCCTTCTTCCAGTTACTATCCCTTCAAGGTTAACCACCATCTTGTCTTCTAACATCATACATTAATTTTATCGTAGTTTGTACTCTTTCAATATTGTGTTTGTGAGATTCATCCATCAGCCATATTCTTGCATGTCCACAGTTAACCTTTTTAAATGAGTAGAGATGAATCCCAAGACACAATGAGATGCCAAGGTAATGGGAGAAGGAGGTTACTCATATAGGGTGAAGATTGGAGATTTATGTGCTGAAGTGAGCCATGTTCCATTCAATTCATTTTACCTTCTTTGCTTCCTCTAACCTTGCTTCCCAAATCTTAAACACGTAGCTTACAGATATCTTCCCTTGGGAAAAACACTTACTGATCCACTGAAATCCATCTCTGCTACTGCAAAATAAAGAAATAAAAAATCTTTTGAGCCCATGCTTTCTCCCTGAGGTGTGTCCATAGTGCCATTTCTTTATACCAGGGGCAGCATTTAATTATTGATTCTTAATGCATATGTCTTGAAGGTGTTTATTAAACTGAGTTTAGGAGCATTGTTCTTTCCATCTCAATGCATGAGATTATGAGAAGATCTACTACTGGAGGAGGGGCAATGAAAAAAACTGATTGAGTTTCTGGACTTTAACACAGAGACAGATAAAAATAGGATACTATGTGTGATTTAAAATTGGCAAGGACAGGCTTTCAGCATGAAGAAATCTCTTTGAGCTATTAATCATGAGTTATATGTTTTTGTGACAGTGAAAGGTAGAAGAAGCTTTAATTAAACACACCTTAATAACCTTCTCTTAGAAAATGTCTTTAAAAAATAGATGTGGCATCAAATAATCTATGGAAGGTGGGGAGTAACTCTTCTAGAGTCCAATATAATGAGGAAGCACTCCCTGACAGAGAAGGTTGCCAAACACTTGCACAAATTACTAAAGAAAGCTGGGGAATCAGTGGCCATCTGTTCAGTGTGATTCTCAGGCAAATGTGCCTGGAGGCAGGGGGCTGGTTGACATGATCTTAGAAGGGAAAGGCCTTTTGCTTTACATTTGATGATTATCAAAGATTTTTCAAGCCTTAAAAATGCTAAAACTTAAGGAATGAAATAAGATGTGCCTTTGGCTCATGTGGTATATGTGTCTCCCTTTCGAACATTTTGAGATTTTATGCCAGAGACTACTTGGAGGCAAAAGACACCATTTATTTTCCTTTTTCTACTCTTAGTACCACACATTAATAAAAGTTATTGTGCTGTTACTTGGGTAAAGAGCTATTATTTACTGGGCCTCATTTTGAAATGTTTTTATTGCTTTTTAAAGTGGTCAAAATGACACTTTTAAAACCCACAATTTTGTGTGACCTGCATATTGAACCAGCCCAGACACCACTTGAAAGGTCTTTGCAGGCCGCTATGGCTCCATACACAATAATAATCAATACCACTTAAACTACTTATTGGGTGTATACTAGGTGCCAGGAACTGGTAGGCACTTTACATATGTTATCTCATTTAATTCTCTCAATGATCTGGCAAGGCAGGTATCATTATTACTTCACTTATAATGAGGGAAATATGTCTTGGCCAAGTCAGATAACTAGCCCTCAGTCACATAGCTAGTTGTTCTAAACACTGAATTATGAACTCAGGTCTCTGACTCCAAGGCCCACAGTTCTTTTCTGTATTACACTTTCCTAATACTTTGAGAACCCTGGCGTATTTAAAATAAGGCTCTGAAACAAATACAACTTCTGATTTGGATATATTTCTAGGTTCAACTGATTTGTTTCCTAGCCGTTTTTGACATATTGGTAAGATTGAGTTTCAGAATTGGAGAGTCCTAGGTTTGATGTTTGAAGTCTTCCTCTTCTACCCATCACCTATGTGACCTGTAGCAAGTTAATTAACCTCTCTGAACTTCAGGTTCCTCTTCTGTGAAGTAAATCAAATAAAAGAACCAACCTCACAGAGCTATTTTAAGGATTAAATGAAATGATAAAAGTGAAAGTATATGTCAAAATAATAAAGAGCAGGTAGTGAATTTTCTAGAAATATTAATAACAATGATACAAGAATGGATTTTGAACTTATGGGACCTTGACAGTCTCTCTTCCCCTGCTCAATAGTTAACTTCATTATCTCCCTCAGAAGGCTTTCCAGTTCCAACAGGGCAAGAAAATGTTGCCTACCACTGAGAATTTAGGTTTATCAATTGAATGGAGGCTGTCATAACAAAAGAATCTTGTTTCTCAAACTTCAACTTCGTAGCACCCTATCTTCCCATTCTTAAGGTCTGAAGAATAACTACAAAAATATAAACTAGCCTCAATCAAACTAAACCATAGTGTTCTAGCACCATAAACTTTTAAAATGTTTTATGAGTAGAATTCATGCCTATTTACCTGACCTTTTCCTTGGTGGCTCAGCGGTAAAGAATCTGCCTGCCAATGCAGGAGACGCAGGTTTGATCCCTGGGTCAGGAAGATGCCCTGGAGAAGGAAGTGGTAACCTACTCCAGTATTCTTACAAGGGAAATGCCATGGACATAGGAGCCTGGTGGGCTATAGTCCATGGGGTCACAAAAAAGAGTTGGACATGACTGAGTGACTAAACAACAACAACATGAGTCTAATATATTGCAAAATAAAGATTGAGACACATGGCCTAAGCAAGAATTTTTTTTTCTGATTTGTAGTCTTATTTATAGGCTAAGATTTATGGAGACATACAAATTAAACTGCATTTATGCATTTTATGCATTACTTTTATGGGGAAAAATATAGGAATTCCATAGAATTGAACTCTCCCAGAAATCAGGTGCTGCTCCACCTCCCTCTTTGGGATGAAAGCTCATCAATGATCTTTTGAGTCTCCTTGAAAAGTAGAAGGTGATTAACATCTATTACAATATTAATAACTTCATTCTAGAGTTTCCTTGGGTTTCTCTTATATACCTTCACTTGTAGAAGTCTTATTAATGCAATGCTCAGTTTACAGAAACAAATGTTTTCCCTAATTTTGAGTGTTGGTAAAAGTAATGCATATTCAGGGAAGGAAAAAAGATAATTAGCCCAGGGTTAGATAGACATTATTTACTAGTTATCCAGGTAATCTAAAATCCTGTATATAATCAATTAATTAGCAGTATAATGAAAACTTTAATTTTTAAACTTCCTATCCAGTGTCTTTCAATCATTGCTGCAAAACATTTGAACACCAACAACACAGAGTTGCTTTATAGGCCTGTGTTAGACATGGTCAGATCCCCAGTAACCTAAAACAAATCACACACGTAGAATGATCTTTTTACTCTGAGCAGTATATAATTTAGGCTTTGAAAAAATTGTATTAAGGAGTAAATCTAGCAACTTTCAGTGATTGAAAAAAAAACAATTATTGCGAAAACAATTTGCAATCCTGTTCATAGAATACTCACCCAATGCCGTGTTTTCTCCTGAGTTTTTCCAAGGAAATTGTACTAACGAGTGAATCTAGATGAAGGATGTTGAAGGCCATGGGGATTAGTAAGAGTCTTATTTGTTTTCTGTAGGTCTGTATATGGCTTTTGCTATTTAGGGTCTTCTCTGCTTCTCCTCCCTCATCCTCTTTCCTCTTCTACCTTATTCTTAAAGAGATTGCCCTATTAGTTGAGGGTAATTCATTTCTACTAGTGGTGAAAAGGCATTTTCTTCCACCACTCTGAGGTAGTATTAATCTGTTAGGCCTTCATAAATTTCATTGTGAAGGGACTTAATTTGTTTCCATTATGAGAACTTTTGAGCACATTCAGTTATCATAATCAAAAAGCACTTAACTGCATGTGTGCTACGCCAAGAGAATTACAGAGACACATTTTCTGCCCTCTGAGTGTTCAAGTTTAAAAGTAAGTGCCAGGTTTTGTGGATCACTGTACAGAAGGACAAGATGATGCCTGATCTTGTTGAGCAAACTTGAGGTCAGAGTGTCTGTCCAGACCAGAGGACCTGTCTCACAATTGGGAATTTCAGGGTAGCTGGGAGGCAATATAAGAAGTCCAGCCATGATAAGGACACAAATGGAGGCATAGTTAGTTTGTGTAGATGGGAAAAAGAACTGCATCCAGAAAATCAAGCACAGCCAAACGGTATAGGCAGGAGTGGAATCCAAGCATATTCATGTCAGACAAGAAGAAACAGGTGATAGAGCTTTGGCCCAGATTCAAAGCAGATAGACCTGTCTACTTAATAACACAGCCATAGTGGTAATCTATTTTCCTTCCTTTGCCTTAATTTTAAACAACTTTTCTGATATATTTGGTTTAAGAATACTGGTTTGGGCTACTTCCTCAGGTGAAGCAGTTAACTATTGATGCTAGAATTGCAACACAGACTGGAATCCTGGAGTGAGCTCTTATTATTTTCCCTTTGAGGCCATATAAATATGAATAATCATTCATTTGAAGATCAGATGATATCTAGTGTCTCTGAGCTTCAGTGTATCTGGACCTTTTCTTAGAATTCCTTCTTTCTTAGCAATGAAATACAGAATATAGACTGACTTCCATCAAAACAGCTTTTAACATTCAAAATAGAGGAAAACAATTGGTGTCTGAATAGAACTTTTTCTCCATTTCTTAGTCCCTAAGGACAGTAGATTTCCCAGAAAGGAATCTTAGATTATGGTAAATTCCAGTGAATTTGGTAAATACAGTGTTAAGTACCAAATTAGTCCCTGTTTGCAACTTAAAAAAAATTTATTTATTTTAAAATATTTACCTTGTACCTCTAGTCGTCATTTAGTTTGATGCACATTGACTACTACACTGGTTTCAATTCAGGCAGTGGTATTCTTTCTTTATAGTGTCGACTGTGATTTGGTAAACAGATACTAGTGCCCTTTCTGGAATAAAGGCAAACATAAACCCTTGGGCAGGTGAGAGAGGAAGGAGTCAAGGTCGTTAAGGGATTGTTGACAAGCTGCTAATTACTTTTGTTAGCATTATGCCATTGTACTGAACGACTGAGCAGCAAATGCCACCGTACATGCATTAAGGATTATCTTGATGTGGAAGCAATGAACCAGAGAGTATCACTTGGAACCCTGACGGCAGGAGTAAGGGGTAGAAAAAACTGTCCTAAAGAATTCTGGAGCAGTAAGTCCAAGAAAGAGGAGGGCTCCATTTAAGTCTGACAAAAAGAAGTTCTCATAATTCTTGCTTGTTTCTTTATTGTGTGTCTGCCTAGTCCCCTCTATAATGAAAGCTCCATGGGGGCAAGGACTTTGTTTTTTCCACTATTGCATCCCCACCACCCAGAATAGTGACTGGTATATATGGATGCTCAACATATGTTTACTGAATGAATGGATCAATGACCATAAACAAATGAATACAGTCACTCTTAAAACTTGAATTTGAATGACCTTTTTAGAAAAATATTTCAATTAAGTATGATCAAGGTAAATATTTTATAGTATACATGTTCTATTTTAATTTTCCAGAATAATAAAAATACATAATACTATCTCACCTAAG
>SJYT01032937.1:33548-80170 GCA_006410635.1 Cephalophus harveyi
TCTAGTCAAGGCTATGGTTTTTCCTGTGGTCATGTATGGATGTGAGAGTTGGACTGTGAAGAAAGCTGAGCGCTGAAGAACTGATGCTTTTGAACTGTGGTGTTGGAGAAGACTCTTGAGAGTCCCTTGGACTGCAAGGAGATCCAACCAGTCCATCCTAAAGGAGGTCAGTCCTGGGTGTTCTTTGGAAGGACTGATGCTAAAGGTGAAACTCTAATACTTTGGCCACCTCATGAGAAGAGTTGACTCATTGGAAAATACTCTGATGCTGGGAGGGATTGGGGGAAGGAGGAGAAGGGGATGACAGAGGATGAGATGGCCAGATGGCATCACCGACTTGATGTGCATGAGTTTGGGTGAACTCTGGGAGTTGGTGATGGACAGGGAGGCCTGGCATGCTGCGATTCATGGGGTCGCAAAGAGTCGGACACAACTGAGTGACTGAACTGAACTGAATTGGTTATGTAGATTGCCTTGGGTAGTATGGTCATTTTCACAATATTAATTCTTGCAATTTACATTGAGGGTTCATTTTCTTTTGATAGATGGTACAATACTATCCTAATTCTAGCTAAGTTGCACTAACAAAGTACAGAATATGAAATTCTAAGCTTCTAAAAGTTATTTTCCTACCATTCAGATGGTATGTTTCTTAAAATGCCAGCATATCTCAAACATCTTATTTCAGCCTTCTTGAAGCACAAGAAGGAAGTATTTCTCTAGCAAAGCTGTTCTCCTACCATATTAAGTGAAATTTCTCCAATACTATAATAGTTCTGGTAGCTTTTGAAGGTGGAGGGAGATAAACTGTTTAGACAGTGTGTGAAAGAGCTTAAATGTTTCCTTCCTATATTAAGGAGAGTAGCTCACTGGGATAGTTTCATCTTAAAATAAATTTATGTTCTGTGGTTGTTGGTAAAGAGATAAGGAAGTACACTGGACTGACCTGTTCTGTTATTAAAAGCTAAGTCCAGATTGTTGCCTGTGCATATATATGTGGTCAAATGAGAGTTCATAGACAATGACATTACAACATTAGGTTTTCATCTGGTGCTGTTGATAGTAACAATAATATGGATTAGGCCTGTTTTACCAATTCTGAAGCACTCTATAATCTGAGAAAACATTGAAGTCAGACTTGTAGAACTGAATTAGAGATGTGTGGGTACTAAAATACTCCATCCAACCCATTTCCACATGTACCATCTGTTGTTTCCAGATGTACTGCTTCCTAGAGGCGATATTCATGGGCATGGTATTATAACAACAACAAATCGGCATTCCTAGTTCTGAGAACTAATTCCCAGAAATACAAGTTTTCAATGGCTGCACTTCAGGGAATTAGACTCCTCTGTGGCTAGGGACATGCCATTACAACCATGGTAATGGAAATAGACCAATTCAGAGCTTATAAGGCATTAGGGAGCCTTCAAGTTGGGAGCAGTATAAAGTTTCTCTTATGTGTCTGTAACTCAAGGTAAGTTGAGCAACACTTATTAATGCTCCCCCCCGCCTTGGTGATTAGATATGCCAAGCTCATTGTAGATAATGTGTCAGAAGTATCTCTTCTATGTTAATTTTGATAAGGAAAGTTATAAAACACTCCAAAGGTTCTAGAGTTTATGCTTAAAGCCTCGTATATTGTCCAGCACCTTAATCTGGTGCTGTCTGTAAAGCAATGGGCTGTCACCTCCCTCAAGACCACTGCTTGCCTCATTAATACCACTGGAACAAATTATCACTTCACAGCCCAGAAATCTTCTATAGCAGTTGTGGTGATTGATGTAACAAGGCTAAAAAATAATGATGAAATGCATGTTCCAGAAGACAGATTCAAATGGCAGGAGCTTCAAAGGCAATTAAATGTGACACAGAAGGAGTCTTCCTGGAATAAAGTATTTTCAAATAAATGGTAAGATAAGTGTGATAATCTCCTAGACTCACATTACACATAAATTAGTTTTCAATGAATAATTATTTCTGAAGGCTTAGTATGCAATCAAATAAAAGTTTAGAAACAGCCAGTTTGAACTATTTAAAAAATGTATTTGGGGGTTTAAAATGGGAAAAAAACAATGCTTTGGGACTGGCATATAGGCTCATAGTCTCATAAAGGGATTCATTTATTTGTAGCCATAGTATTTGAATGACACCTTTTGATATGCTTTAAAGATTGCTGTTGGTTGGAAAGTAATCATGACTACAGATGTCAGGTTTAACTGCCTTCCTCCAAAGTGAGTCAAACGATCCTTATAATGTATTGATTCTATACCACTAAGTTACTAGCTATGAGAGGAACCTGCCTACTCAAGAGAGTGTACCTGTGCATTAGAGAGGCACATCAAGGTCGCCATGAAGGGGAAATTTAAGACATGTGGAAGTAATTGAAACAGCTGGGCAATGTTAAAGCACTCTGGCATCTAAAGTCTTGGAGAAGGTAAACCTCAAACTGCCTTTTTGGGCCTGTAAGTGCCCTTGTTTTCTTGAAATTTGGGCATAGGAGAAATAAGATGAGCACTGGCTCAGATGTAGCAAGAGAGGTTGTTTTTATAGGAATTCTCCACTAAAAAGTTAATCAGAGGACTGTACTTCCAAAGAGACTTTTTAAATAACTTCTAAACAGTAATTTTAAAAAATCATGGTTTTGAGTTTGGTGTAAAATTATCTGGGGTTGTATTGGATACTTGTTTAAAGTTATTTCTTCACTAGTCTATTATTAGCCAAACCTGATGAAGCCATTTTGTTGATTTCTTGGCATAATCAAAGGAACACATTTATTTAAGGTAGATTATGCGTCTCTGTTACTCAGAATTATTGAGATATAAGTCAATAATCATTCATTGCACTTCAATAATCAGTTTGACTTTTTTTATTTTTACAATATCTTGACCACTCTTTTTAATAACACGATTGAATTATTCTGAAATGTTTTATAATTGTACAGGTCATCATTAACAGTGTTATTTGCCCTGAGTGGGAATTTGAAGTGTCCTTTTGAAAGAAAAATTAAAGATTATTTTGACCTAGTTCTTTAAAATAAGTAATATTTTATGTCAAGACACTGGTTAATATGTAGAACACAGACAGAAATATTCACCAACTGTCAAAAGAGGCTGAGGAATTATTTCCACTTTAAGATGTCTACAATTCACTAGGTTAGACTAAGAGACATAAACATGAATCAAGTGACTTTTTATTACTTAAATGAATTTAAAAAAATTGCATTAGCCTCTTAAAAACTTTGAGTTTGGACTTAGAAAATTCTTCCTTTTACTTTCCTGGCCTGTTAATTGGTTGGAAATACTGAAAATACATAGTTATGTATCATGGATGGCAGAAAACACATATGACTAAAATGACAGCTGCTTAAAATAGAAAAAGCAATAAAATGACAGTACTTTTATGACACATTTATAGGCTGGTAATAAAGCTCCTTCCTAATCTCATTCTCTCATCACAGCACCCAAGTGATTTGTGTAATAATTGTTTTATCTATCTGTTTAAACCATGGAAAAGCCAGAAGATGGACCTAATGACCCAGCATTCCTTTTTTTATTGTTACCATCCTTCAACTGCATGCACATTCATAGTCATTTTGAAGAAAACCCAGGGGTTTTAGTCCAATCCCCAAAGCATATCACTAAATTCTTGTGACAATTGACAAAGTATAGCTAACGTGTATTTTTTTCATTAACTGCTTTTAAATAATGTTGAGAACTGGTTGCTTATATAGCATAGTTAAATTAAAACACAGATGGTACAGGGAGGGAGGAGGGAGGGGGTTCAGGATGGGGAACACGTGTATACCTGTGGCAGATACATGTTGATGTATGGCAAAACCAATACAATATTGTAAAGTAATTAACCTCCAATTAAAAGAAATAAATTTTTAAAAAAAGAAGCCATTTTAACTGAATACTTGGAACCACCCCACTCCCAATTAGTCATGTAATATTTTGAGAAAGAAAGTATACTTACATTCACTGAGTGCCTGCTCTGGGCCAAACACTGTTGTGTTTGTAAACTTATTTAACAGCAATTTCACAACAACATTGTGCGGTAGTTATTTTTATCCCTATTTTTATAGAGGAAGAAACTCAACCTTAGAGATGTTAAGGAGCTTCTCCAGTGACATAACAGCTACTCCATGGCAGAGCCAATATTCAAATGTACATCTGCCTTGTTCTGTTACACTGCATAGCTTTGAAATAAATGTGGAGAATATGTTTGATAATAATGGTTATATTGTAATACATTGGAGTAGATCTGTGTAGCACTATTCATCAAGATAAAGTATGTGTTTAGTTTGTTAAATTGCTTGATTTAACATGCTGGAATAAATTAAATGCATGAGCAATATCAGAATGTACAGAATTGTGTTGATTATATTAATGCTATTTTATAAATTATAGTAATGATTTTCATATAGGAACAATCTATGACATATTTCTGCTGGAAAAAAAGGCCAGTGACTATGGAAAGCAATTATATCATTCTACATGTGTAGAAATCTTGCAATATAATTATATTCCTGTTATGTTCCTACTAATCATTTATGAATGTTTAAGGCTTTTTATTTTTTTCACTTTCAATTTAAATGATACTTTTTTTTGCAGTATTGCAGAAAGAATAGGCTAAACCTAGAAATGTATTTATAAGATATAGTGACTATATGAGAAAGTACATCAAAATAAGTTCCTATTTTTTTACGAGATGAATCAGTGCTATGTACCTGTGATAGCCCTTTAATTCCATCTAACCTTGTAGTTCAGGCCTTCCCAGGTGGTGCTGTGCACTGTGCTTAGTCACTCAGTTGTGTCTGACTCTTTCTGATCCCATGGACTGTAGCCCACCAGTCTGCTCTGTCCATGGGGAGTCTCCAGGCAAGAACACTGGAGTGGGTTGCCATGCCCTCCTCCAGGGGATCTTTCCAACCCATGGGTTGAACCAAGTCTTCCACATTGCAGGCAGATTGTTTGCCATCTGAGCCACAAGGGAAGCCCACCCCTCACCCCCTCAGGTGACATTAGTGGTAAAGAACCTGCTTACCAATGGAGGAGACATAAGAGATGGGGTTCTATCCCTGGGTCAGGAAGATCCTCTGGAGGAGGGCATGGCAATCCGTTCGAGTATTCTTGCCTGGAGAATCCCATGGACCAGAGGAGCCTGGCAGTCCATAGTGTCACAAAGAGTCAGGCACAACTACAGTGACTTAGCATGCATGCATGACCTTGTAATTCTGTAACCTCTCTGAGCCCATAGTTTTCCTTTATTAACTGTGAAATGGGATAGTAACTACTACTCTGGGCTCCTATGATAACTGCATGATGTAATATACATAAAGAGTAATGAACAGTGTCTAGCAATGAGTAGTTATCAATTTGTTATAAAATCAATTAATATTTTTGCCTATAATTCAATATTTTGAAATATGATTTATGAATGTTTTAAAATCTGATGCAGAATTTGATTTTTAAAATGAATGAAATCTCAGTTACATTGCAGCTGCTTATCATATCCTTTTGCTAGCTTCACCAACATTGATCAAAATGAAATAGACCTCTCAAGAACATGCCTCCTTTACCATGTCTTACCCAGACTTTCCCTCTTGTGTTTCACTAGTTTCCATCTCTAAGCAGAATGTTTTGATATGACTGCCTGACATGACTATTTTGATGGAAGCATATTGACGTAACCATATCCAAATAATCCTTTCAAATATAAAATCACTGTTTTTTCCTTCCATGGGTTGTATATCATATCAGATTTTTTTAAAACTATGGCTCTTTATTTTCATATGGACAGTTCAAAGGAAATATCAATAGCTTTTTTTTAATGTAAAAGAAAAACGAAAGAAAAAAAGCACCACCCCTATATAAACACCTTCCTTGAGAACTTAACATCTGTTATTAGAAGCCTGGGTAAAGGATTCCATAGTTTAGAAGGGAAATACAGTGCAGATTTCTCTAGAGAGCAGTTATTAAAGAAGTTTGGTGGTAAGAAGTTTAGAGCTAGCTCGGTGGGTTTATTTCCCAGGCTCAATGTGATTTGGGAGAGGTGTCATAGGGCTAGGTATACGGTATTGGGACAGTGGTCACTGCCCAGAGCCTTGGAACGGATTTTGCTGTCACACAATGCAGGCAACAGAGACTGAGATAACTAAAAATAATCAAGGCACCAACCAACGTTTTAGGATCGTGCATTCATCAGAGGTCTAAAAGGTGTAGGTGTAGGCCATGTTGGGGTAGAGGTGCCGGAAACTGTCATTGAGTGGCACAGCCTGCGGCAGTTTCCCGAAGCCCTGCTGCTCTTGTGGAGTGAAGCCAGCATTCTTTTTATTTCCCTTTGGGTTGTGAAGGGCAATTTCTTCATGAGCCATGTTGAGGTCTCCACGTAGCACAAGGGGCTTGCGGGATGCCAAACCCTTCAGGAATTTGCAAAAGGCTTCATCCCAGTGCTGGCGGTACTTCAGGTGTACCAGACCTCCTCCTGCATTAGGCACATAGGCTGTCACGAGCACAGATGCATCATATTCAGCCACAGTCACTTGGCCTTCCTGATCATGTTCTTCCTCACCAATGCCATAGGAGACTGAGTGGGCACTGACGGGAGAGGAGGCCCACACCACTGTACCCTTCCTTGTCTGAAGGAGCTGACCAGTACTGATGGGATAACCCAGACAGCTCTTGAAGTTCAACTGGTAGTTTGTTCTCTGAACATTTGGTCTCTTGGAGGCACAGGATGTCTGGGGCTCCTTCCTTTACCCAATTTAAACATTTCTTCTTAATCCAGGTTTGAAGCCCATCCACATTCCACGAGCAGAACTTGAGTGTGGCTGATTTGCCACTGGGTGAGGTTTTCTGATCTGGGGGTCTTCATACAGAACTGCGCCCTCTCCTGCTGCCTCTTTTTCACTCCTGCCTTACTCTTCTTGGCCTCTGGCTCGGTCTTGGGCTCTTCCCCGTCTTTGACCACCACTCCCTTTGGCCTATGTTTCAGGCATCACTGTAACAAACGCCCTTCTGCACCAGTTCCACGTCGCCCACTGAAGCAGTATTTTGATTGCATTGCTTGCTTCAGTCCTTGTCTGGCTCCTCCTTAACCCAGCACAAAGAATCCGTATCAGATATTCGTGAACCTAGTTGTCTCTTTACCACCCAGACTGCATGGTTCTTTCTCTCCCAGTTTTACTCATATTTAAATTGATTTTTTTTCCTTGAAATGTATTGCTTTTATAGTCATAAAAAAAGAGAACTATTTTTAAAATGCATACAATTGAGTTAGCCTCCGAGGGGACGGGTGATTTTTGTCTTCCAAAATCATCATTATAAGAGTGCATAATGTATGTATATCACTGTGGAAACTGTTACAAGAATTATTCTCATCCATCATCCCCAGTGTCTTATGGGGTTAGCAAAATCAAGAAACCTACCAAAAACAAATAGCCATTTAAAAACCATTTTCTACTGGAAAACAGGACAAATTCTATGATAACAAGGCTAAGCCTGTATATCACTAGAGATAAAGTATGACCATTGTAACTGTAAGAGATCGTATAATTTGAAATGGTGGCCAGCAAACCAAATGAATTATGACTGATACTCCTTTGTAAGAAAAGCATGTGTGATAAGCATGTGGCTCCTAGTTTTATGTCATGTGGATGCCAGATGGTGCCTAAGGCCAACCTCATCTTTTACTCCATTTCCAAGCTTCTTGTCATCTCATACACCTGGGATATAGATCAGGGGTGGGGTGAGGCTCAAAGATAGGCGGAGGATGACTGCTTTACATAGCCCGAATATTTAATAATTTTGTTGCTTAGACCTTGGTCACATTATTAAAATATAATGTACCCTCTTCCTTTCTTTTTAGTATACTTGTCTCCTCTCTCTACCAAAATATCAAGTGTTAGATAGTTGTGCTACAGATTGGGATTTTGTGTCTGTATGCATGTATGTTGGTGAGTAGGGATAGAGTAGAGAATGATGTATGCAGTTGGTATAAGATGCTGAGAATCATTTTCCTTGATTTTTTGAAAATTTTGATTTCCTGTTTCTGTGAAATAATAAAGAATATTAAAATGTGCTTTCAAAGTAAAAATTAATCTCTATTTAAAGAGAATTTCTTGGAAAATGCAGTGGAAAGGCCAGAACATTGGGAAGAGATACAGCAATTCGGAGAGATATTTGTGTTTAAAAAAGAAAAAAAAAAAAACAGGCCCTTTTTTTGCAAGCAGCCTGCCTGACTTTAGTTATATAGTAATAGACAAAGATTTGAGTGAGTAGAATGACAATAGGAAATATTAATATGTATATATATTTATATATAACTTAATCACTCTGCTGTACACCTGAAACTAACACAACATTGTAAATCAGTACTTAAATACTTTAATAAAAAGAAAAGAAAATACCAATATGGAACAGGCTCTACTTTATAAGGCCACATTGGTCTGGCATATCCCATACAACAGGCAGATGTTCAGATAGTGTCAATAATTAAGCATTTGATGAGGATCTATGAGCAGTGTGTTTTTATAATATAATGGATGCAGGCATTTTGATTCCTGTCTTTGATGGCTTTCAGTCTAGAGGGAACCATATGACATGCTGACATACAACTTATTGTAAAGAAGAAAAATTTTTTAATATTGCTTAGACTGATATTTAAATAGTGTTAGTGCATAGAACTCATATAATCTGGATCAGTCCAAAAAAGTTCTCTGAACCGAATGAACCTTAAGATGAAATTTCTAGGAAAGAGTTTTGTTACTCTTACTTTTGAATCAGACTTATTAAAGACTGCTCAAGGAACTCTGCAATCTGTATTATCTTCTAAGCCCAGAGAGGAAGATTGCTGTCATAAGAAAAAGTTCATGAAGAGAGACTGTTGGAGGCTTTGGTTGGGTTTAGTACATGCTGATTTTATGGCAGCAGTATTTCATCAACTGGTACTATAAAGACTATCACACACTACTCACACGATTAGAAGATAGCAACCATTCATTTCCATTTTGGTCATCTTCATTTTTTCTAGGATATTTGTAACTTATAGGATAACCTGATTAAATTTAGTCCCTTGAATCAAAAGGAATTCTAGATTATTTCCTTTTTAATTCTGGGAGAATTTAAGCCATCTGTTGCCTTGAAGCAGAGAGATTTAGCAATCAGGCACAGCAGTAAGAAGATATTTGTCTAGGGATGCTATTAATTAACAAACTTGGAAAGCATTCTGCATTTCTTACCTTAAAGTCAAAGCACCCTAACAAGTACATTGGACACTTAGATGATTAAACTTGTCTTGGATCAGATGCTCTTTATGTTCTGCTTTGGATATACAGAATAAAATGTGAATAGAATGTATTAGATCCATTACCATAAAAAGAAAAAGATACTAAGTGACAAAATTGTTGATTCTGAGATACCAAATAAGTGTGCATTTATAAAACCTGAATATTTCTAAATAAATATGATGATATTTTCACATAATCCTTTTTCACTTAAAAGTAACTCTCCTGGCATTTCTATATTGGTGTTTTTCTTTCTGGCTTACTTCACTCTGTATAATAGGTTCCAGTTTCATCCATCTCATTAGAACTGATTAAAATGAATTCTTTTTAATGGCTGAGTAATACTCCATTGTGTATATGTACCACAGCTTTCTTATCCATTCATCTGCTGATGGACATCTAGGTTGTTTCCATGTCCTGGCTATTATAAACAGTGCTGCAATGAACATTGGGGTACATGTGTCTCTTTCAATTCTGGTTTCCTCGGTGTGTATGCCCAGCAGTGAACCACTAAATTTAAATTTGAAAATTTGTGCAACAAATTTTGGGGGAACTGAAAGACATTTTTTGTTTCTTCTTAAATCAACTTTATTTAGGTATAATTACATACAATAAAATTCACCCATTTTAAGTACATGCATTAGTGACTTTTCACAAATACATAACCCATAAAAATCACCACCACTCTTCAAGACTGAGGATGTTTCCATAACCCCTTAAGATATATATATATATATATATATTTTTTTTTTTTTTTTGCCCATTCCTGGTAATTTCTGCCCTATCCCGAATCTCATTGATCTGGGAATCATTGATCTGCTTTCTGTCACCATAGATTAAATTTGCCTTTTCTAGAATTTCATGTTAGTGAAATTGTATAGTAGTTCAGTTCATTTCAGTAGCCCAGTCATGTCTGACTCTTTGCAGCCCCATGGACTGCAGCATACCAGGCTTTCCTGTCCATCACCAACTCCTGGAGCTTGCTCAAACTCATGTCCATCGAGTCGGTGATGTCATCCAACCATCTTATCTTCTGTCATACCTTTCTCTTCCTGCCTTCAATCTTTCCCAGCATCAGGGTCTTTTCCAATGAGTCAGTTCCTCACATCAGGTGGCCAAAGGATTGGGGTTTCAGCTTCAGCATCAGTCCTTTCAATGCATACTCAGTACTGATTTCCTTTAGGATTGTCTGGTTGGATCACCTTTCAGTCCAAGGGACTCTCGAGTCTTCCCCAATACCACAGTTCAAAAGCACCATTTACTCTTCTGTATATGACTTCTTTCACTTAGAATGAGGTTTTTGGAGAGTTTGCTTTGAGGGATAATTGACAAATTAAAAATTCTATATATTTAAGGTATACACGTTGATGTTTTGATATATGCCTGCACTGTGAAATAGCACAGTCAAGTTATTTAACATACTTACCACCTCACAAAGCTGCCATTTTCCCTGTCATTCCTTCCTTTGTTCCTTCCTCCCTCCCTCTGACTTTCCCTCCCTCCCTCCCTTTCCTTCATTCCTTTCTGTGAGAATACTTAAGATCTTCCCTTTAAGCAAATTTCAAGTATTCAGTAGAATAGCTATGCGCTTCCCAGGTGGCTCAGATGGTAAAGAATCTGCCTGTAATGCGGGAAACCCAGGTTCGATCCCTGGGTTGGGAAGATCCCCTGGAGAATGGAATGGCAACCCACTTCACTATTCTTGCCTGGAGTATCTCCGTGGACAGAGGTGCCTACAGTCCATGGGGTCGCAGAGTCAAGACACCTCCGAGTGACTTCAGCACAGCACAGAACAGGAGTGTAGACATCTCTTTGAGATCTGGATTTCTCTTCTTTGGATTTATACCCAGAAGTAGGATTGCCAGATCATAAAGTAGTTCTATTTTAATATTTTGAGGAACATTCATGCTATCTTCAAAAATGGTTGTGCCAATTTACATTCCTAGCAACAGAGTACCAGGGTTCTGTTAGTTCTCTCTGTATCCTCGTCAGTACTTATCCCTTGCCGTTTTTGCTAATAGTCTTCCTAAGAAGTATGAGGTGGTATCTTAATGTGATTTAGCTTCAGATTTCCCTGATGATTAGTGTCACTGAGCACTTTTTCATGTAACTGTCAGCCATTTGTATGTCTTCTTTGAAGACGTGTTTATACTCAGATTTTTTTTTTCAGTCAGACATTTTTTACTACTCAATTGTATGAGTTTTATATATATATATATATATAATTTTTATGTTAGATATAAATTTTATATATTTACATATATAGATCTTCCCTGGTGGCTAAGTCGGTAAAGAGTCTGCCTGCAACGTGGGAGACCTGGGTTCAATCCCTGGGTTAGGAAGACTCCCTGGAGAAGAGAATGGCAACCAACTCCAATATTCTTGCCTGAAGAATTCTGTGGACAGAGGAGCCTGGTGGGCTATAGTCCATGGGGTCGCAAAGAGTTGGACAAGGCTTAGTGACTAATGCTTTCACTTTTCATATATATATAATTTATATGTTAAATATAAATTTTATATATTTACATATAAATATATGTAGGATACTAACCCCTTATCAAATAGATGGTGTGCAAATACCTTCTCCCATTCCATAGGTTGTTCTTTAATTTTGTTGAATTTCTGTCCTCAAGTGCTTCCAGGGTACATAAATAAGTTAAGAATATCCAGTCTAGACTTTAACATCAAGCAGACTAGAATTGGAGTCCCAGCTCTTCTACTTACCACCTTTTTACTTTTGCAAGTTCCTTTACCACCCTAAACCATTACTTCCTCAATTTAGAATTAGTGATAGTACTTTATGGTGGATTTATTATTATTGCTAGGATTGATTCAGCTATATACATACATATATATTCTTTTAAAATTATTTTTCATTATAGATTATTACAAGATATTGACCAAACTGAGTTTTTATTTGTTTTAAAATTTAGGAATAATATTTCAACTAAGCCTCACACTGCAACTGCTTAAATGAACTATTCACTGATTATGCTGGGATTTGAGAAGACTTGGGGCACCAAATAAAAGCTGACTATTGTTATTTAATTGTTGGTAAAAGACACAATCAATACTTGATTACTCTGAATTGGTACATCCAGCCATGCACATCTTTAACCTCAGATTAATTAAATGTAGGACCATGACCCAACCTACAACAGTAATCTTTAGTAATAGAGAATTAACTGATATAAAGTCCATTTGTAAAGCATGTAGTTGTGCCGATGCCCAAGCTAGTTTTCTACCTATCATTCTGTCTAAAGTATCAGCAGAGTTATGGCAAGCAGAGTATTAACATTGGCATTTCGGAGCTCCTTCCCCTTCTCCCTATTCCTACTACCCATTTTTACCACAGGTCATAAATGAGATATTTCTCCACCCAGTGGTATTTTGCATCTTAGTGAATATTGTTTCCTCCCTTAAAATCCCAAATATTTTTTACAAATTGCCATTTCTCATGTCCTGAAATATTCATTAAATCATTCAAAATGTAACACTTGTGTATTGGGTACCTGCTATGCGTCAGGTACTATACTACTACACTCGGCATTAGGGATGTCGTGGGGAACAAAACTGACAAGTAACCTGACTGTACCTCCTGTAATGAGACAAATACATAATAGACAAAGCATCGGTAAATGAGATAATTTTAGATTAGTGTCATGTAGACAATAGAAGTGAAAAGCAAAGGAGAAAAGGAAAGATATAAGCACCTGAATGCAGAGTTCCAAAGAATAGCAAGGAGAGATAAAAAAGCCTTCCTCAGTGATAAATGCAAAGAAAGAGAGGAAAACAATAGAATGGGAAAGATTGGAGAGATCTTCAAGAAAATTAGAGATACCGAGGGATCTTCATGCAAAGATGGGCTCAAAAAAGGACAGAAAAGGTAGGTACCTAAAAGAAGCAGAAGATATTAAGAAGAGGTGGCAAGAATACACAGAAAAACTGTACAAAAAAGATCTTCACGACCCAGATAATCATGATGGTCTGATCACTCACCTAGAACCAGACATCCTGGAATGCGAAGTCAAATGGCCCTTAGGAAGCATGACTATGAACAAAGCTACTGGAGGTGATGGAATTCCAGCTGAGCTATTTCAAATCCTGAAAGATGATGCTGTGAGAGTGCTGCACTCAATATGCCAGCAAATTTGGAAAATTCAGCAATGGCCACAGGACTGGAAAAGGTCAGTTTTCATTCCAATCCCAAAGAAAGGCAATGCCAAAGAATGCTCAGACTACTGCACGATTGCACTCATCTCACAAGCTAGTAAAGTAATGCTCAAAATCCTCCAAGCCAGACTTCAGCATTACGTGAACTGTGAACTTCCAGATGTTCCAGGTGGTTTTAGAGAAGGCAGAGGAACCAGAGATCAAATTGCCAACATCTGCTGGATCATGGAAAAAGCAAGAGAGTTCCAGAAAAACATCTATTTCTGCTTTATTGACTATGCCAAAGCCTTTGACTGTGTGGATCACCACAAACTGTGGAAAATTCTGAAAGAGATGGGAATACCAGACCATCTGACCTGCCTCTTGAGAAATCTGTATGCAGGTCAGGAAGCAACAGTTAGAACTGGACATGGAACAACAGACGGGTTCCAAATAAGAAAAGGAATACATCAAGCCTGTATATTGTCACCCTCCTTATTTAACTTTTATGCCGAGTACATCATGAAAAATGCCAGGCTGCATGAAGCACAAGCTGGAATCAAGATTGCTGGGAGAAATATCAGTAACCTCAGATATGCAGATAACACCACCCTTATGGCAAAAAGTGAAGAACTAAAGAGCCTCTTGATGAAAGTGAAAGAGGACAGTGAAAAAGTTGGCTTAAAACTCGACATTCAGAAAACTAAGATCTTGGCATCTGGTCCCATCACTTCATGGCAAATAGATGGGGAAGCAATGGAAACAGTGACAGACTTTATTTTGGGGGGCTCCAAAATCACTTCACATGGTGAAGTGCATCATTGCAGCCATGAAATTCAAAGACGCTTGTTCCTTGGAAGGGAAAATTATGACCAACCTAAACAGCATATTAAAAAGCAGGGACATTACTTTGCCAACAAAAGGTCGTGTAGTCAAAGCTATTGTTTTTCCAGTAGTCATGTATGGATATGAGAGTTGGACTATAAAGAAAGCTGAGCACCAAAGAATTAATGCTTTTGAACTGTTGTGTTGGAGAAGACTCTTCAGAGTCCCTTGGACTGCAAGGAGATCCAACTAGTCCATCCTAAAGGAAATCAGTCCTGAATATTCATTGGAAGGGCTGATGCTGAAGCTGAAGCTCTAATCATTTGGCTACCTCTTGCGAAGAACTGACTCATTTGAGAAGACCCTAATGTTGGGAAAGATTGAAGGCAGGAGGAGAAGAGGACAACAGAGGATGAGATGGTTGGGTGGCATCACTGACTCAATGGACATGAGTTTGGGTAAACTCTGGAAGTTGTTGATAGACAGGGAGGCTTGGCGTGCTGCGGTCCATGGGTTTGCAGAGACTCCGACATGACTGAGTGACTGAACTGAACTGAACTGAAGACAATAGAAGAAGATGACGGGATAGAGTGATTTGGTGGTGGTAGTATTGGAGAGTTGTGAAACATCAACTAAGATTGTCACCTCTCTGAGGTGACATTTGGGCTTAACCTGAGTGGTAGCCAGGCAAAGATACAGGAGAGGAGGGTCCCAGATGGGAGGAAGAGCAGGTGAACAGACTCCGGCCTGGGAACGAGTTAGCAAATCTAAAGAACGTAAAGAAGGTCACTGTGGGCTGAGCTAGTGATGGGGCGGGGGTGGTGAGTGTATGAGGTGACGCTGGAGAAGCAGGTGGAGTCTGGGTCACTCAGGGCCTCACTGGCCGGGATACGCAGCTTGCATTGTGTTCCAAGAACAGTGGCACGTCCCTGCTGGCTTTACCAGTTGGCTTCTGTGGTTTGCCTTTGGGGCCCCTGTGTCCCTCATCCTGCTTCTTTCTAGAGTGAATGACGCCCAGTTTTCCCTGTCCCAGGGAAATGCTTGGATCTCGGGTGGTCTAGAACCATCCATTCTGTGCTGTCTCTGCTCCTCCGCAGTTTCGCCTCCCTCTGCCCCATCTCTGAGTGAGAAATCCTCATCATTCTTAACAGAGGGGCACAGCTGGAACTGGGGGATCAGATCAGAAAAAGACACCCCCTCCAAGATGGAAAACAACAAGAGTCTTCGTGGAGTGGATCAGTGCCATCTCTTGTAGCAGCATCTCAAGACAGAGGAGTGAACGTACAGCCATGGGTGCGGGTGTGTCCAGTGCCAGGCAGGGCAGTGTCCCCAGGAAGGTGTCCACCTCGGAGGGAATTCACAGCACAGACCCTGCGAGCAGCATCCATCATTTCAGCCTGTGCTTCACGAGGAGACAGCAGGATGATGGAAGCTTTGGGTGTCTAAGAAGGAGTTTTGAAAAAGGTGCTAGAGACTGAGACTTCTCCATGTGTCCCAGGCACGGAGACTGCGTGTGGGGCTCTGAGTCCTTAGAAAAGCTGTCTGTGCGGTGCAATAAGGATTTGTCTTCCTTTCCACCAGAGTGGGTATTGTATTGCCTACAGAACTCTCCAATTCCCCTTTCCTAGACACTATGGGCACCAAAGTGCCTTCTTCTTGTTAAAAGTAACTCATTCTATTTGTACTGTGCTCACAAATGTTGCCATCTATGCAATCTAGTTTAGTCATCAACCCTACAAGGTAGGGCTTATTCTATGTCACAGATTATCAAATTAAAGCTCATAGAAAGTGCCCCCAGGGAAATATAACTGTTTACATAAACTGTAGGGAAATGAACAATGAATGTGGTAAATATCTTGGAAATAGAGCCAAGAGGATTTTTTTTTTTTTAAGGATTCGATGTGAAAGATGAATAATATAGTTTCTTTGTCATTGTTACAGACAGATGAATTTGTTAAGGTTAGTCTGTAGTTCTTGCTAGAAAACAGCTATTCTTCCAATACAGTTTTGTGTTTAGGTTTCTGACAACTAAAATAAAACCTTTTAGGAAGACTTTTCTCTTTTATTTTTTCTAGTTGTTTCATCCTTGGGATAGTTCTAGTTTAGTCACCCAATTAAGTCATCCAATTGTGAGTATACTGTTTGCTTACCTGTTTACCAATACAAAACCTCTTTTAATATGAAGAAATTGGCTGTTTCCTTTAGTGGGTTGATGTGGTTGAGATGGAGGGAATTGGACCTTTGAGGTGGGTAAAAAAGTTCTTATTGATGAAGTGCAGACTTTAGCTATACAGTGACAAATGGGGCAAAAGGAGGTCCAGGATTTTGTGAAGGACATTTGACAACATTTTAAATGAAGGATGGAGTTAGAGATAGATCTTAGTTTCCCTAGACTTCTGTAATCAGTGATGTGCTACGTGTAAATCACTCCCCTTTCAGAGTTGTTGGTCGTAAGGAAAAGTTTAGGAAATAACTGGGAAAGAGCAATTGAACTCAGATTTATAGACCTCCTACAACATGCCAGGAATTGCTGCAAGATTTTTCTAAATATCATCCCATTTCCTTTCCACAAAAACACTGGAAGGAGGAAATATAAAGCCCTCTTTACAGATGAAAGGATGTCACTGACCCTTAAAGAGTTTAAGTAACTTAGTCAAGGGACAAAGCTGCTAAGTGGCAGTTTCATGATTCGAACCTAGGTGACTCCACCGTTTACCTTCTCTTTACACTTTAGCCCTTGTAAATGAACATGAATGAACTGGCTTAATTAAAATTGCTGGTTTATTTGTATTTTTTAATGTACATCTTAGGCTTCTGGCTGTAAGTAAGTCTTAATTTTACAGTAAGCAAGCAAGATTGACCTCCCTAACTCTGGAAATTCAATGGTTGAATTATGGAAAGATACTTTATGGAACCACTCTATATGATATTTCATTTTGCTCTCAAGTTTAGAAGAGCTATTTCTCTTAAAATCGCAGTTTTTTGGCAATTTGATTAGCTTTTTCTTGGGATTGTCAAAAATATCTAGAGGGTTATAATAAAAATTGAGTCCTAAAAATGTGAACAATCAGGTCGTGGGCCAAAGAGATTGTCAAACACTAGTCAGCATGGGAACCAAGATACTTGATTATATACTGAGGTATCATTAAGACCTGAGATGTTAGCTCCAAATGAGAACAAAATGGGACTCGTAATGTTCACAGCTTTCATGATGAATTTATAATATTGAAACCAAATTTACCTGGAGTACTATTTTATAATATTTCCATCAAAAAGAAAATTACCAGAGCTGGGAGAATCTAAGAAAAGCCCATAAGAACTAAAAGGGAAAATCCTTACAATTGAATTTTTAAAAAATGGGCTTCCCTGGTGGTTCAGCTGGTAAAGAATTTGCCTGCAATGTGGGAGACCTGGGTTCAGTCCCTGGGTTGGGAAGATCCCCTGGGGAAGGGAATGCCTACTCACTCCAGTATTCTGGCCTGGAGAATTCCATGAACTGTATAGTCCATGGGATCACAAAGAGTTGGACACAACTGAAAGACTTTCACTTTTTTTCAAGTTCAACACACACACAACTTTTGCATTAGAGTTGTAAACATTTTTGATTACATAGGAAAATATGTGTGCAATGTCAAGTCTGCTGCCTCAACGAGAATAATTTATCGAGAGTCCAAATGTGGGATTTAAAAATCACTTCAGATTAGAATTATTTTCATCATGACTATTGTTAGTTTGTTTCCTATACTCCAGCAGAAATTTCCTCGCTATTTTGGCTTCATTTTCCATCTCCAGGACATAATCTTGCAAGATCACCTCTCACCCTTATCTCTTGGTGACTGGGCACTGAGATGGGACATTATGAACTTGATCTGACAACTTAATAAGATGTAATAAGACCTGAAATAGGGGCAGTGCCCTCTCGACTGAGAAGATCTAGATAGGTATAGAATCTTTTCAAGGGTATGTCTAACCAAATTCCCTTTAAGACTTCCCTTTAAGAATTAAATGTCTTTTCCTGTTTCAAACTAAAACGTGATCAGTTGGAATATTGGCAAAGAACAGGTCATTAGCAAAAACTCCAATGAAGACAATTTGCTTTGGGTTTGATTTTCCTGTTTTTGTGGTTAGCTTAGCACCAGATGGTGCCCTAGTGAGTTCTGTATAAATAATACAATCATAGGGTTGAGTGATTCTCTACCAGTCACAGAATCAAGCAGAAAAGAGCACTTGTCTTTCTGCACAAGCCCATGTAGATTATCTTATTGCAGATTTGTTCTTATACAGCTCAAACTCTCAAATTCTTGTTATGGTTGGTGGTTTTTTTTTTTTTTTTTTTCTATTTCTTTATTGGGCAAGCCAGCAGCCAACTCCTCACTGTGACCCAGAGGGAGGGACTACTGACTTGGGGTTCTTTAGGTGATACATCCATCCATTGCAGAGAGGAGAAGAGGTGAAGAAGCAAAAATCTCTGCATTCCCTCTCTTGTTCCTGAAAAGGAAGAGTGGCCCCAACACTCCCTTGACAGTTGGTGCACATTAGGGGGTGAGGGAACTGGCTTTGCCCACAGAAGCCCTGTGGCAACCCCTTACAGACTTTCAAGGTCCAGCTCAAGTGCCAACTCCAGCACATGATGCTCAGTGATCTTTCCTCTTTCTCCGGGTTCAGATGACAGTTACAGTTTGTTCCTTAAGATCTAGCTCTTCATTAGGTTCTCTTTGATATTATAGTTTCCCCACACCTCTCCCCTTGGATGTAAGTATTATCTCACCCATGGGATTCTAAGTTGCTCAAATCTATTTTTTTACAACCTAAATGACTTAGCACAGAATTGGGCATTCAATAACTGCTGTTGAATTGATAACACGTATGTGGGTCACAGCTCCCACACACTGGAGCACAGATTTAATGGTCAGTACCCCATTCAATGAGCAGAGTTTATCTATGGTGACACAAAGGATTCTCATTTCTTAAGAGTGATGGAGAAAGAATGAAAAACTTCCCCTGCTTTTCCGCTTTCATTTTACTGTCCTGAAGATGACCCATATAGTAGCAAACCACAGAAAAGGTGATGTAGCCCATTGGAGGAAAATAGGTGGAATCACTGAGAACCTTTCTTCTTTTGAAAGCTGCCTGTATTTTTACTCTGGAAGCACAGATAACCATACAGTGTGTCTAGCATTCACATAGACTTTAACAAAATTGAGTCACTGAAGTATTTTTCTGAGCTTGGGGCTCTGTTTACAAGTCTTTGCTTTAATAGTTCCTATGTATTAGATGTTTTGGGGTGACCTCAAAAAGGCACTTAGGAATTCAGATCAGACTATTTAAACCAGTAATTTATTAATTATAAAGAACTAATTTCTAAAGAATTTATTTCACGTGTTTCCCAAAGCATCTTATGGTCTGTGACAGAGTTCTCAAAGTGTGTCCTATAAAATATTAGTATTTCATGACATATGAATAGATGCTTCCTGGAAAAATAATTGGTTGCTTGGTTGTTGGGAGAAATGTTACGTATCCTGTTTGCTTCTTGGAGCATCACATAACATATTAAAGGCTCCAAAGTGTCTTATAGCAAAAAGATCTGTTTAACTTGTTTATCTTGGCATTTAGCAACCATATTTGATCTCAGGAAGAGAATAATATTTAGTGAGTATTCTGTGCCAGCTATATATTATCAAATTTTCACAATAAAATTCTAAAATTCCCTTGTGGCTCAGATAATAAAGAAGTTGCCTGCAATGCAGGAGACCCAGGTTCAATCCCTGGGTCAGGAAGATCCCCTGGAGAAGGGAATGGCAACCCACTCCAGTATTCTTGCCTGGAGAGTTCCATGGACAGAGGAGCCTAACAGGCTATATAGTCCATGGCATCAAAAAGAGTCGGACATGACTGAGCGACTAACACTTTTTACTTTCACCCATATTTAAAGATAGGGAACTGAGCTTCTGCTGTATTAAATGATTTGTTCCAGGTCAAACAGTGGCAGAGTCTTATATAGTGAATTTTCATGTTGACTCTGCCACCAAGCAGCTATGTACAACTGTTTTGAACAAATAGGTCAATCTTAATTTCCTTATCTTTCAGTCACATGAAAATAATAATGGTTTAAAGATGAAAGGAGTTGAATTTATATTACCATGTTTTGACAGAAAAGTGCCATACAGGTAGCATTTGTACTTTTCAAAAATAGGAGGAAGGGAGGAGGAAGAGGGCAACAACTAGTTCCAGGAAATATGTTCACTCAAAACATACAAGGTTAAGTGCTAAACTTGTAAGAAAGTGAAAGTGTTAGTCGCTCAGTGTCCGACCAACTCTTTGCAACCCCATGGACTGGAACCCACCAGGCTCCTCTGTCCCTGGGATTTCCCAGGCAAGAATATTGGAGTGGGTTGCCGTTTCCTCTTCCAGGGGATCTTCCCAACCTAGGGATCGAACCTGTGTCTCCTGCATTGCAGGCAGATTACTGCCTGAGCCACCAGGGTAGCACTGCTGCTAAGTCACTTCGGTCATGTCCGACTCTGTGCGCCCCCACAGACAGCAGCCCACCAGGCTCCCCCGTCCCTGGGATTCTCCAGGCAAGAACACTGGAGTGGGTTGCCATTTCCTTCTCCAATGCATGAAAGTGAAAAGTGAAAGGGAAGTCGTTCAGTCGTGTCTGATCCTCAGTGACCCCATGGACTGCAGCCTTCCAGGGTCCGCCATCCATGGGATTTTCCAGGCAAGAGTACTGGAGTGGGGTGTCATTGCCTTCTCTGCCAGGGTAGCACATGTAAGAGCAAATGTAAAAAAAAGAAGTTACAGCTACCCTGAATGTTCACCAGAACACATATTTTCATTTCATAACTGCTTTGTATTTTTGGTATAGTTAGATTCTCAGATTCATGGATTGATCAAATTGGGCAGTACAGCATTAAAGCACTCAGTGGTACTGTTTTGAAATGTTAAGACTAGAAATACATTATCACTCGATATTGTAACTTTGACCCTTAACAGCAACTTTCTTTGCTTCTATGGCTTTAAGCCAGAAGCTAAGCTTCTTTCTGTTTATTTTTGTATCATTCATTAAGTAGGCATTGCAAAGAGCTAATGGTCTTAGAGAGTGGCTCTGCCTCACTCTCCCAATTCTAAGGTGTGGTACTTGATTCTTAGGACTCTATCATCTCTCTCAATTTGTCAGGTTTACCATATGAGCTAACCCATTTTTACTTGGCCCCTTGCAAGCTTGAGTGAGTTGGATGTAGATACATTTTCCCCCTAAATTTTGAGAGTCTTTGTAAATTTGTTCTACCTGTAGATTTAACACATAAATAACACAGTGTATAATACAACACTCTGGAACTTATTCCACATACTGGCCTGAATGTGGTGATGGGTGTATGACAAAGGGGAAGAAGACTGCTAATTAGACATCTCCTTTGCCAAACTGGAAACTGATTTCCTCGTTACCTAAGTGGAACTGAATTCCATTTCCAGTCTCGAAGTCATTACGAAGGCAGTGCACAACTGAACTGAGGCAGACTGCATTTTGCATTCTGTATCCCTGAGCCATCATTAGCTGATATCATAAATATTGATAGATAGTATAATACTCCACCAAGTTTATTAAAAGAATAATTTAGAAGCCCATGGTGGTTTTATCATCTGGGGTTCTACCATTCTCTAAAGTGTGATGACTGTTTCTGTGGTTTTCCTAGATTTGGTATTTATGAGTTGTTTATGGCTCTGACATTATCTTATGCCAGAATTCATTAACCTTTAAAATGTTTCTGATATGGTTACTCACTATTGTCACCTCTGGTTTCTAGACACACAGAATGCATCCTAAAAAGAGAAGATGAAACTGATAGCATTCAGATTCACCGGAAGTTGCTTTCTTTGGCTACCTGGTTTCTGAGGTGTAGTGCCAGCTGTTCTGGAGAGAGCAGAACCGCCCTTAATGTGATGACATTCCAGTTCCTTTGATAGAGCCTCAAATTACAAGCTTCACTGTCTGATAACTGTGATTTCTTAAAAGACATGCATCTATATCTTTGTTGTAAAGAATAGAAGAGAAATAATGGCACTATTTAAAGGATAGTTTCAATATATAAAAAAAGGGTAATTGCTGTGAAATCTGTGCATAGCCTAAACGAGCTTATACTCTGATAAAAGCATTTCTCTAAAGGCAACTGCCTGGGTAGATTAATGCTGCCGTCTGGGTTCTGCTCAATAGAGCTTATGGGACTGAATGGGATGGACAGTAAAAACAGACAGACATAAACCCCCAAACTTCTTTCACTCTTTTCTAAACCCTTTGGTCTTTATGTAGCTCAAAAGATGAAGCAAGTATCAGAAGTACTTCTTAACACGCATTAAATACTGAGCCTTCTGCTGCTAAGAAGTGACTTAGGAAGGATTGAGGCTGAAGTAAGATATATTCTAATATTGATTCTGGCCTGAAATAAATGCTTATGTGCTTGAAATAATTTGCTGGTAGCTGTTTATTTATTATTTTTTTAATATATATTAAATAAAAAGTCCTTTGTTCTCCTTCAAGTTCTGGATGGGCTAATTAGCCATTTTGTAAACCAACATAGTACAGTATTTCATCTGGATAAATTAATTTATAGTCTTGCATTGAAATGTAATTCAAATGTTGTTGCAACTAGTTTTTAGTCCCTAACCAGCAATTGCTGTTACTCTTTACATAAATTGGATGGTAAATTTCATTAGCTTGTTTTCCTGGGCAAAAGATAGTGTCTAATTGCAGTCTCTGATCCACAGAGCTACAGAACAAACCCCCTTGGCTTCAGCTTGCTAAGCAAAAGTTTTCCATGCCCTGTAAAGATATAGAGATGAAGATGCTCCTTTTTGCTTTGATAACATGTTTTTCAATTCCTTGAAGCTGTCTTTCGGGTTGCTAATCCCAGTTTATGAACTTGAAGTAAGGCTATTTTTGGCTACAATTTAAGCCAAAATTTGCTTACTTTGTTCTTCCTACATAAATGTCAAGTACAGTTACAATCAATCCATCAGTTTGTCTGCCAATGGTATTTAAAAGTAAATTTAATTTTAAACACTGAAACGTATACATTCATTCATTTATTCTGTCACTCAACAAATATTTATGTCTGACTATGTTGTTCAAGGCATTGTGCTAAATATACCCTATGATGCTTTTTGTGAATATAGCAGGACAATTTCTTAAGTTTAAAATTTGAAGTTGAAAAAATTAAAAATTTTGAATATCAAATTTTTAGTAGAAGCAGGCCAAATTGGTGGCATTATCTATCAGTAACCATGGTGTATTTTCACAACTTTAATACTTAATAACTGTGTAAAGAGCAACATATTTGCTGAATTAGCTACTTTTTTTGGAAATTTAAATTGTTTGACTGGTAGTCTTTTAAGAAAACACTGACAGATTTTTCTGTAATGGTCTGTGTAATCATGTGATTTATATTGCTAAGCTTTTTTCCTGGGAAGGCACATTGCTGAAGGATTAAAATAAAAAATACTGTACTATGTTTGTGTCACAGACCTCAGTTTTTAACACATTTAGTAAATTAAATTGAGGAAATTAAAAATCAGTGAGGCTTTTGGGTTGTGAGAAGGTTATTTAGAATTTGGGGTAACAGCTCATTGCACCTTAGGTGAGATTTTTAAAAATGCTTAATGTTGCTTTACAACATTGCTTGAATTTGTAGAAATGGGGCTAGTTGAGAACCCAGTTGAGGAAAGAAGGTTGGATCTAGTCAAAACTAGTAGACACAACAGAGTTAATGAATTCACTTGTTTAATTCAAGGTATACTTCCTGATTGATTACAGGATAGGCCAGCAAAATATTCTGGTGTTTGAACTAGTTTACATTATCCGGGTAAAGAAAGAACAGGAAATACCTTCTCATCTCAGCTTGTCCTCAGGCATCAGGTCACAACTACCACTCAGTACGCGAAACCCAGTCTTCAGGAGGTAGGTCCAGACGGGAAGCCAGCTTTCTAACATGAAGGTTGCGTAGTAATGCTTGGTGAATGCGGAGATTGACACCCTGAAGCACAGAGCACCACTCTGAGGGAGGCTGAGCACACCACACAAGGTGCCACTCTCTGACTAGCTTTTCTGTGTCCTGCCAGGCTCTTGTTTTCACACTGCTAGCTCATCTTTTCACCAATCTTTCTTTTAATGTTTTACCATTATGATAGTTGAAAAGAGAGCCTTTCTGAAGCAAGTGCTCGTTGAAGAAACTTTTTCCCATCACTCTGCTGCTGTGGTAGTTCTCCAGAGAAGTTTCCTCACCAGATATCTGATCCAGGCATCACAGGGAATTAGTGGTATTTGTCAAGTCTAGTTGGGCTTCCCAGGTGGCTCAATGGTAAAGAATCCACCTGCCACTGCAGGAAATATAGGAGAGTTGAGTTTGATCCCTGGGTTGGGAAGATCCCCTGGAGGAGAAAATGGCAGCCCACTCCAGTATTCTTGCCTAGGAAATCTCATGGACAGAGAAGACTGTAGTCCATGGGGTCCCAAAGAGTTGGACATAATCGGGCAACTGAGCACTCACACACACACACACCTTATGTCTGGTTAATCACGTATCACAGACTTCCAGGGTAGGGGGAAAACTTCTGTTCATTTAGGCCGACATTCAGCTGATGTTTGGGTCTTTTGCTTTTAAAAAGAATCTCACAAGGAACTCATTGCCTCCCGAGACAGCCCTTATTCAGTATTTCCCCAAGGGTATCCTCTGTAATGGCAGTCCCACAAGGTACTTTACAAAAAGAAGTGTTCCATGGTCAAGTAAGTTTGAGAAGTAATAGTCAATATTTAAGCTCTGAGTATTCCTACAGAAAGCAGACTTGTTTAAATTAACCTGCAGCTTCCCTTAATTAATTTGGCCATGAAAACTCTTTCTCCCATATAATACATTTTAATATTCATTCTACAGAAAATGTTTCAATATATGTTTTTTGTCCAGATAATACATGTTTGTTAAAGCAACTTAAAATTGCATTGACTTTTTGGATGCGTATCAAGCTGACCTTTTCACTCCTTGAGTCTCATTCTCTAGTACTACTTGCTGTTTAGTCACATCTTCCTGTTTTGCTGTGGTTGGCTTTTTGGATTCAAGTATTGGTCTTCTTTTTCACATTTCATCTTATTGGATCTAGTCCACCTCTTCAGCTTGCCTTTTTGGATCCTGACTGTGTCATCCTGAACATTCATTAGCAGTCTGAGATCTGTGCTACTCACTGATGTCATGAGCATGCCATCTAATATCTTTATTCAATTTGTTGATTAGAAGTGATGAATAGGACTGGGCAAGGTTGGTATTGAAGAGGAAAAGTTAAAATTTTGCCTAACCTCCTGCTCATTCTGCCTCTGTAACTCTGCTTGCTTCTTGCAATATCTGGATCACGTAGGTCACGTAGTCTCAGAAAGTGGGGACTTAAAATACTAGGAACTGGAGCTTATCTCATTCACCCTTGTCCTGCTCTTTGCAACTGCCCAGCCCTGCAATCCTGCTTAATCATGCCTGTCCATGTAGAGGTCAGGCATCCCCCTCCCAGTCTTGATCACTATTTCCCCATGCACGAAACCCCTTAGTTTAAACCAGCCTATTAGCAGCTAGTGTTGCCCACTATAGTCTGTCTATAAAAAACTCTGTAACCCCTTTGTTCTGGGCTCAGAGCTTGGAGAGTTTACTCCTCTAGGCCTGCTGGGGTAATAAACCTGAGTTCTCCAACTTTCCGAGTGTGGTGCTTGGTTTCTCGAATACTGGTTTCTGCAACAGTATCATTCCATAAGCCATCACCCTTTGGTTCCAATTGCTAATCTCTCTAGTTAGTAACAAATCCTTCAAAAGAGAGTTTCCAGTTTCCCTGGCCTCTAGCCTCTAGTCTTTGTAGTTTGCAAACCTATTTTTTTTAAAAGAGGCAAATCATCTTTTCCTATTATTAGCTCTTCCAATTTTTCCAAAGCAAAATGTAATAATTTTGTTTCTAAATATAGTGGCTCATTAACTCTTCATAAATCTGATGCCACATCTTTTCAGGAAGTAATGCTGGTCAAAATCCTGCTATATTTTTGCAGAAAATATTTTGGGGAGATGTCTTAAAACACCAGAGTGTCTTTCTGTGCCTAGATAATTTAGTTGGCCTGGTTTCAATATATTTGTATTGTAATTTTCTATCTGGAGGGATAGTCTTTTGAAATTGTATACACTAATTAGTGTAGTTTGCAAAATAATAGATATTTTTGTATGTGTGGGAGGTAAGGCTTTCAAATGCAGCATTTAAACATAATTGCTCTTTAAACATCATTTCACTCAAAAGACATGTATTAATTTATCTTATAACTGCAGGTTTGGGGTGGCCTATTAATTAATCTCCACATCAAGCAAAAAAAAAAAAAAAAATCCAATGATTTCCCAAATGTGTCCCAAATATCCTATTTATCTGAAAGTCTGAAGGTGAAGTCGCTCAGTCCTGTCCAACTTTGCGACACCATGGACTGTAGCCTACTGGGCTCCTCTATCCATGGAATTTTCCAGGCAAGAGCACCTGAGTGGGTTGTCATTTCCTTCTCTAGGGTATCTTCCCCACCCAGGGATCGAACCTGGGTCTCTCTCATTTCAGGCAGACGCTTTACCATCTGAGCCACCAGGAATAGTTTATTTATAATTGTGCCAGTATATTTGCCAAAGTTTAGCCCCAATTATTTATTTACACCAAAATGAATCCTGGAGAAGAATTTTTGCTTTGTTTGCAAATCACTAGAGTAATTTTATTGAGATTTTGAATCTACTTTTCTGTATCAGAGCATCTTTACATTTTTTTTTTTAAGTTGACTTAGAAGTATGTCAGAATTTATAGAAAGCTCAAGTTCTGAGACTGAAACACATGAGTTCATAATTGGCACCATGCCTTTTTTTTAGCTGAGGTACTTGGGATAAGGGTTTCCCTCTTCGCTCAGCCAGTAAAGAATCTGCCTGCAATGCAGGAGACCTGGGTTTGATCCCTGGGTTGGGAAAATCCCCTGGAGGAGGGCATGGCAACCCACTGCAGTTTCCTGCCTGGAGAATCCCATGAACAAAGGAGCCTGACAGGCTACAGTCCATGGGGTCACAAGAGTTGGACAAGACTTAGTCACTATATCCCACTCCCACCTGGAATAAGGTGATTCAATGTGTTTGAACCTCAGTTTTTCATACTTATCTCTTAGGATTCCTTTAAAGATTACATGAGGAGTATTTAAATAAAGCATGTTCCACATTGCTTTATACACACTGAGAATTGGATAAGTGATAATCAGTCTGTTAAGTTTCATCTATAAGCAAAACCCTTAAAATGTCCAGAAAAATTTGGCATGTTATATCAAACTTTTATTTCTACAGTGTTCTCCTAATCAAAATGGTTACATTTCTCCAAAGTCTTCAGTTTTCATGACTGTGGATTTATATTATTTGACTCACAGTCATAAAACATGGCAGCATAGTTAAACTTCAGACTGTTCCAGAAAGTCTATTTCACATAGCTACCATCCAGTAGTATCCAAAACGTTTCTCAATCACAGCACTTACCACAGTGCCTGATTCAGTCTGTTGGAAAAACAAAACAAAGCAAAACAATAGGCCCTTTCCATGGGGCATCTGACTATTCTGAATTTTTCAAAGTTTGGGCTTTTTAAGTTGAGTTTAGGACATAATTCTGGATATTTTGTGGCCGACGAGTGTGATCTCCTCGGTTCTGTCTTGTCTCAACAAAAATTTGAAGTGAGGGCCATTAGAACCCTCGGTGTGTCACAGCTCACAGACAGACCATGTTATAACTCTTAGACAGATGAGTGTTACAGCTCCGTGTCACAGCGCAATTTTATTTAGAAAATAGCAGGAAAATACATCCTCAAGGCATGAGGGTATGCTGACCCAAAGATGTGAAGAGAAGAGAAGAGAGCCCCGGCTCTTGGTCTCCTCTTTTTATGTGTTTTTTCCCTTCCCACTGGGCCTGCCTTCTGTCAATTGGGCTAACAAGGAGTGCTGCTCATTCTACCTGAGGTCCTCACTCCAGTCCTTGGACCTTCCTTTGTTCTATTTTTGTGGGCTTTTCCCTTCCTTGTCTTTTAGCCACTGTCGTTTTGGATTCCTGTTTCCTTCTCTAACTACCTAACGTTTTGTTTCCCTATCAAAGTCAGATAGTTTGATTAATTTTTATTCTGGGTATTTTTCATTTTTTTGGAACAGCCTAAGTTACAAAAAGAAGGTTGTATCATGGGTAAGAGTAAAAAAGAGTCTTTGTGTAGGGTATACACCTATTTAATATTAAAAGGACAATGAAGTTTCTCAACTGAAAAAAATGCACAACCTAAAAATTGAGAATTATGTTTTATTTGGGGTATTACTGAGGACTGTGAGCCTGGGATATAGCCATGTAGATAGCTCTGAGAAACTGTTCAAAGAGGTAAAGGAGGAACTAGGATTGGTAGTTTTTGCTGAGGGAAAACAAAGCAAAATGTGTATTCAAACATCAAGAGGTTATTCCTAATCACAAAAAAGCAGACATCTCGAGTTAATAATTTTAGTGCTTTTCTACAAGGTGAGAAGAGTCAGGAGTCTGGGTTCATTGAAATTATTCCTTTGAAATAACTATCTAGGGCCAGTCTCCTGTTGTGTTTTTTTCATCCTGAATTCCCCTTAGGGGGCATGGAGAAGAGTCCAGTGGCTGATGGCTTGATGGCTACATCCTTTGTTTACTGAAATGGCTGGCGGTATTCTTTGTCTACACGTTTATTCATGACTAGTCCTGTGAGGACCTAGGTGAAGACATCAGCCAGCAGCCCAAGTCCTCTGGAGTGACAGCTCCAGAGAATAAATCCAATAGATGATTTTAGGCAGTCAGCCAGAGCACACAGACTCTGGTGCAATTTGTTTTCTATACAAGGATGCCTTACAGTGAAAGTGAAAGTGAAGTCACTCAGTGGTGTCCGACTCTTTGCGACCCGTGGACTGTAGCCCACCAAGCTCCTCCGTCCATGGGATTCTCCAGGCAAGAATACTGGAGTGGGTTGCCATTTCCTTCTCCAGGAGATCTTCCCGACCCAGGGATAGAACCCAGGTCTCCCATATTGCAGGCAGATGCTTTAACCTCTGCACCACCAGGGAAGCCCTTAAATACAAGAATACAGTTTCTCAGAAAACCTCCTATAGAGACACAGAACTTCAGATCCAAGTACTAACATCAAAGATTTCAAGGAAGGAAAGGAAGCCAGGTTGAAAGAAGAAAGGGGAGGAGGCGGGAGAAGTGGGGGCGAAAGGGGTGGCCTTACAGATGTCTCCTGCCACCTACAGATACCCAGGCGTTATGGGACTTTTCCCTGGGCCTCCAGAGAAGGGAGGACTGGAACTCGGCCCTACCAGAAATCAGACCAGACCAGAACCAGAATTCGAGTTCTCTGCCAAGAGGAGGTGATCAGTCTCCAATCCTCAGCTCAGGCTGAGGGCCCTTCGACCAGATTCTTGCATCCAGGACTGGGGGACTAGAAAAACAGGGAAGGATAGGAAGGGTTAAGGAGAGGAAAGAGAGAGGGAAGGGGAGAGAGGTCACTACTCTTGTTCCTTACTGGTTGGGGCACTCTGGCCAGTTGTCCGCATCAGGAGACCAGGGACAAAAGGGCCCCAGTTGCGGCCACTGGGTCTGGTCCACTGGCAGGCAAGCTGGCTCCTGAGTACCCCGAGTGGTCAGGATGTCAGTCTCAGCGAAGAAGAGTCCCCGCCAGAGTCACCATTTGTTGCAGGAAGGCAGACCCCTTCCAGGGGACATGCCTTACAGAGGGGACATGCCTTACAGAGGGGACATGAATTTGGGTTGAAATTTAGTCTGCATTATACTCACTGTAGGCTTCGCTGGTGGCTCAGTAGTAAAGAATACAGGAGATGCAGGTTAAATCCCTGGGTGGGGAAGATACCCTCAAGAAGGAACTGGCAACCCGCTCCAGTATTCTTGCTTGGAGAATCCCATGGACAGAGGAGCCTGGCAGTCTACAGTCCACATGGTTGCAGAGTCTGACACCAGTGAGCACACACAGGCAGGGGCTGAGAAGGCATAACCGAGCCCCTCTAGAACCATGCTCTTGGTTTCTGTGATATTGCGATTTATGAGAAAAATATATATTTGGTCATAGTTACTATTCAGTCGAGAGGTGGACTATAAAGAAAACTGGGCACCAAAGAATTGATGCTTTTGAACTGTGGTGTTGCAGAAGACTCTTGAGAGTCCCTTGGACTGCAAGGTGATCCAACCAGTCCATCCTAAAGGAAATCAGTCCTGAATATGCATTGGAAGGACTGAGGCTGAAGTTGAAACTCCAATACTTTGGCCACCTGATGTGAAGAACTGACTCATTGGAAAAGACCCTGATGCTGGGAAAGATTGAAGGCAGGAGGAGAAGGGGATAACAAGAGGATGAGATGGTTGGATGGTATCACCGACTCGATGGACTTGAGTTTGAGCAAGCTCCGGGAGTTAGTGATGGACAGGGAGGCCTGGTGTGCTGCAGTCCATGGGGTCACAAAGAGTCAGACACGACTGAGCAACTGAACTGAACTGAAGGCAGTCTGGTTCTCAGCTCCCCAAGCCCCTGGAATTTCAAATATATAGAGAGATTAAGGTATGTTTTGTTTTGTTAACAAATGTCCTTAGGAAAGAGCCTAAGGGTGGGGCCTGGTTGCTAGTAGAGCCAATCTAGCTACGGCTAGAACTTTGGAACTTTGGGTTGCAACTTTCATTTCCACCCCACCCCCAAACTCCAGGGAGGGGAGGGGACCTTGAGTTTTAAATAATGGACAATAGCCAATGATTTAATTGAACATTACCATGTAATGAAGCCTCCATAAAACCCCCAAAGAAAGTGTGATCTTCTGGTTTGGTGAACTTGTGGAGATTTGGGGAGAATGGCACTCCTGGAGGGCATGGGAGTGTTCTTGCCCTTTCCTCATACCTTCTCTTGCATCTGGCTATTCCTGAGTTATATTCTTTTATAATGAAGCAGCGATCTAGTAAGTAAAATATGTCTCTGAATTCTGTGAACGCTTCTAGCAAATTAAGCAAACCTGAGGAGGTGGTCGTCGGAATCTCTGATGGATAAGTGACCAATTAGGCAGAAGTACAATGATAACCTGAACTAGCAACTGCCTTTTGAGTTGGGGGAGGGAGTGGAAGGGCAGAGAGTCTTATGGGACTGAGGCTTTTATTTATATGTCGGGAATCTGATTCTATCTCCAGGTGGATAGTATCAGATTTGAGTTAAATTATAGGACACCCAGCTGGTGTTCTCCCTTCCCCATTGAAAATTGAGTTTCAGAATACCAAAAGAGTTCCATAATATTTCTAGAAATCATTCAAGGATCACATTAGTGATACAATAGAAAGAACTGAGGGTTTGTAGTCAGAAAGCCCAGGATTTTAATCCTAATTTCAACAGTTACTGCTTCGTGACCTTGGTCAAGTTAATGAAAAATTTGGGCTGTTCATCATCTCTTATATAATGTCTGCCTCTAGGATTTAGAGGGAGTGACTCCCTATGCTGTTATCTGGCCCACTGAGGTTTGAACATTTTAAATGATCATATATGCTGTGAGTTTGATTACATTTTGGTGAAATTTGGTACAGAAGTAGAAAGAAATGACTTTTGAGACAAAGAAATGACTGTGAAAGTATGAAACTGAAAGTCGCTCAGTTGTGTCCAACTCTTTTCCACCCCATGGACTATACAGCCCATGGAATTCTCCAGACCAAAATACTGGAGTGGGTAGCCTTTCCTTCTCCAGGGGATCTTTCCAACCCAGGGATCGAACTCAGCTCTCCTGCATTGCAGGCAGATTCTTTACCAGCTGAGCCACGAGGGAAGCCCAAGAAATGACTAAGTTGCTATTTTAAAGCCAACTAGTCATCCTGTCTACAGTATTTGCCATAGGTAAAAATCGCTTCTGGTTCACATTGACTGATAGAATATATGTATGATATTTACAATTGTGTGAATTCTAGAATTCAGAGAACCATCTCTTATATAATGTCTGCCTCTAGGATTTAGAGGGAGTGACTCCCTATGCTGTGATCTGGCCCACTGAGGTTTGAACTGCAGAGGGGTGATACCCCATACCGCTACATTTTGAATAGCTTGGATTTAAGAGCAGCAAGCCAGGTCACAGAACAGTCACCACAACATCCAGTGTGCCTTTCTTACAAGTATATTTCAGAAATTGATAGGTGTCCTACAAAAATCCTGTTCTCTTAAGAAAGTTTAAATTCTTTTTTCTTTAATTTCCCAACTAGAAATAGTTCTTTGGGAAGAGCCCATTGCATAGAGAATACACTTAGCAGCAACAAGGGCTTCCCTAGTGGCTCAGTGGTAAAGAATCCTCTTGCCAATGCAGAAGACTGCACATTTGATCCCTGAGTCAGGAAGATCCCCTGGAGAAGGGAATGGCTCTCCACTCTAGTATTCTTGCCTGGAGAATCCCATGGATAGAGGAGCCTGGTGGGCTATGGTCCAAGGCGTCACAAGAGTCGGGCACAACTGAGTGACGTTAGTGATCTCCTGGACTGTAGCCCACCAGTCTCCTCTGTCCATGGGATTCTCTAGGCAAGAATACTGGAGTGAGCAGCCATTCCTTTCTCCAGGGGATGTTTCCATCCAGGGATTGAACCTGGGTCTCCTGCATTGCAGGCAGATTCTTTACCATCTGAGCCACCAGAGAAGTCCCAGAAAACAACAAGCAACAAAAATATTCCAAGGTTCTTATTTATACAGGAACGGGAAAAACCAATAGAAGGTTCTAGGTAGCTTTCATCATTATAATATGCAGTATATATAGATTCTACATATGTTAGTCAGACACAAGATGTTCTGCAGGAATCCTGAGGTGTAACCTAATACACGACTACAAAATCAAACTCCAGTAACATCCCTATAGTTCTTACTAGCTCTAGGAAAATGGGAAGAAGCCCTCCAGAAAATTATTTCCTTTCATGTAAATTCTTTTAGTAAACAACACTGAATCATAAAGAATGTTCTGCCTTGTGTTTGCTAGTTGTTTTTATAATTTGATCTGTGATTCATATATTTAATTCTGTTCCATACCTGTAGTTCCTTATTATTTTCTGGTGGTACTTGGGTCAGAACCCATATTAACTTGCGGTTTCCTTGGTTCACAAATTACTACTTCTCTGGGGCACTTTACCCCCATATTACACCATAGAATTACACTTTACCCAAAAATTGGTTTTTGTAGCACCTACATTCTTTGAAATCACATCTGCTATTGGGTTTTACTTTCCTGAAGAATATTTTCTTTCTTATGACTAGTTTTGTTGCAGAAACCAGTAATCAAGAAACCAAGTACCACACTTGGAGAGTTGGAGAACTCAGGTTTATTACACCGGCATTGCAGGCAGATTAACTCCCAGAGGAGTTAACACTCTGAGTTCTGAGTGCCAAACAAAGGGGTTATAGAGTTTTTATAGACAGACTATAGTGGGCAACTCTAGCTGTTAATAGGCTGGTTTAAACTAAGGGGTTTTGCATGCACAGGAGTAACAGTCAAGATGGGGGGGGCGGTACCTGACCTTTATAAGGACAGGCATGATTAAGCAGGTTTTCAGGGGCTGGGCAGTTGCAAAGAGCAGGACAAGGGTGAGTGAGATAAGCTCCCGTTCCTAGTATTGTAAGTCCCCACTTTCTGAGACTACATGACCTGTGTGATCCAACTTTGCAAGGTGTTAGCTGAGTTATAGAGGCAGAACAAGCAGGGGGTTAGGTAAAATTTTAACTTTTCCTCTTCATTTCCTCTCTTGACACTTCTATCACTCACTGTGGAAAGCATCATCTCATGTTTTGGTAGGACATTCAGAGCTCCCCGTTGTTTAGGAGGCTATATTGAGCTATTACCATTTGTAACTTTATGGATTCAATCTAAGAGGTTATGAACTGGGTAATTGCATTGAGTATACAAGGGCCAAACAAGAGCACTGCAAAGAGCATGAAGAGAGGACCTGTTAGAGGGAAAAGCCATGATATTCAGCTCCAGATAATGTTCCAATTACCCCAGGAATTAGCTAGTTTCTCTCTCCTTTTTATGATTTGTTCCCTTAGCTGCTGGGCCGTGTCCCTGACTATTTCTGATTGGTTTACATAAAAGCAGCCTTCTTCCTTCAAGAAAAGGCATAGCTCTTCAGCTGTCAGTAGGTCTGCTGCTGCTGCTGCTGCTGCTGCTAAGTCGCTTCAGTCGTGTCCGACTCTGTGCGACCCCAGAGAGGGCAGCCCACCAGGCTCTCCCGTCAGCAGGGCTAGCCCTCCCCTATTCTGTAAAACCATCTCAGCCAGCGAGTCTATTTGGTCCTATAATGAAGAGCAGAGCAATACTATCGATTAGGAATAGAGGCCAGGGTTGACAATAAAAATCTATCAATATTTTGATAGCCGGATCCTCAAGCGCCTGCTGTGCATTGACCAGCCAGCTGCCAGAGTGTGGCTGGAGCAAGGCTGAAGAATCCTTAGGTTTCTGCTGTGCATTGACTAGTCAGCTTCCAGAGTGACCAGAGCAGGACCCAGCATCCTTTGTAGGTGAGGGCCTTGTCTTTGGAACCAGACCTTGAGGATATTTTTGGGTTCCCGAACTGCTTTCCAGGAAGTCACTGCCTTCTTGACTCTGGTGTGGTGGATCCAAGGGATGACACCTATAATTCTAACAGCAGAAGGGGTTGCCAAGATGACCGTGTGAGGGCCTGTCCAAACTGGCTGAAGTGTTTTTTTTTTTTCCTAATCTTTAACCCATACCTCGTCTCCTGGTTGATAAGGATGAACCCAATTGCCCAAAGGAATTGGTGTCCTTTCTAAGGCTATATGGCTGAAGACTTTTCCCAGGGCTTGGAGGTGTTAGGACATCTCCAGGTCAACTAGTTGTTGATGGTTTCCCTTGAGCTTTTCTATCACTGGAGGTGGTCTCCGTGTAAGATCTCAAAGAGAGAATAGCCTGAGGACCTCAGGGTGCGTTTACAGAGGGAGGTGAGAGTCCACAGAATGATAAGGCAGCTTATGCTAGCGTTGTCTTGGTGTTGGCTGGGGGATATTCTTGTTGTACTGCTGCTGCTGCTGCTAAGTCACTTCAGTCGTGTCTGACTCTATGCGACCCCATAGACAGCTGCCCACCAGGCTCCCTCGTCCCTGGGATTCTCCAGGCAAGGACACTGGAGTGGGTTGCCATTTCCTTCTCCAGTGCATGAAAGTGAAAAGTGAAAGTGAAGTGGCTCAGTCATGTCCAACTTTTCGCAACCCCATGGACTGCAGCCCACCAGGCTCCTCCATCCATGGGATTTTCCAGGCAAGAGTACTGGAGTGGGGGGCCATTGCCTTCTCCGCTTGTTGTACTACTACTTGGATAAACAAACTTAACAAGAAAGTTAAAGATATATGGCCCAAAGATTAATAGAGGAAAGCTGCTGAGGGGCTAACCAGGAGAACGAGGTCCAGACATTGATTTGTGACATTAGTGTTTCCCTAGGTATGAAAAGATGGAAGAATTTGGACTCATAAAAATATTTATGTGAAAACATCTGACTGTCTGAAGGCCTGTTTTTTTGTTTTTGTTTTTCCCAGAGCACAGAGTGCCTTATTTCTTGTCTCCACCCTGAACTCCTTTCAAAGGGGTACTGAAGGTCAGCATCTTGTAGTGCTCATGATTTAATGTTTGTAGAGGCAGCTGGCAAGTGCCAACTTTCAGTCAGCAGTGCCCCTTCACAGCCGCATATTTGACCATGTTTTGGCAGCATTTCATGGTCATTGTGTCCCATGGTGCTGGGAAGGCTCATTCCCAGGTCTAACAAAGATTCCATTGACAGGCCACTCAGGGTGTTTTCACTAGACCAGGCCTTGTAAATAGCAAAAGTCTCTGGACCATACCTGTCTACTAGCCTCTTGGTCCAGGAAAATATTTCCTCTTGTTGCTTCTTCCCATATCTAGATTTACATTATTACAATTATTGATCTCATATGGGACTTTATATCAGCATTTTATCACAGGCTCAGTCACACATTCGGTAATGTAAGAAATAATCATCTGAAACAAGCTACATAGAAAATTATATAGCTAGCAGTTATTAGTAAGGTCACAAGCAAGAATTTAAGTCAAGACCTTTCATTGGGTATAGCCTGGTATACCCCTAGGTCATCTGACTCAGTTAAATGATTATAGCCAAGTGTTCATCTCCTGGTTGTACATCATGGGACATCTGAGCTTTATCTAAAGATTGGTTGCTGAGATAAGCTTTAGAAACAATCTTAGAGTATCCTTTTTATAACTTAATTAAAGCTTTTAGCAATATAACATAACAAGGAACTATCTCAGAAGTGAGTCTTAGAAAGCACAGACCTTAATTAACAAAACTAGAATTTAATATTTAGTGAAGCATAATTTTGGGGGTGGGGTAGGATTCATTGTGAGGGCACTGACATTGTAGCCAGGGAAGCCTTTAACCCATCAAATGAGAATGAGGTCTGTCAGGGAGCCAGGAAAAGCCAAGCAGCTGTCTTGGATTTCCCATAGCCTTGGCTCTTTGATTTTTAGCTGTTGTTTATCCATTTTTAATTTTCTGATTTAGGAGCAGACTATTGCCATGTTTTAAGGACATCAGGATAGCAAAAGTCTTACCTTGAGGGGTTATTTTGTGTAGAAGCAGAATGAGCTTTGTCTACATGTGCCATGTACCATAATCTTAAATAATGATTATTTACTTTACCAAAGTAACAAAAAGACTTTAAAAACAAATATAAATCACTTAAAGGCAAAGAAACTCATAATCTTTTATTGAAAGCTAGGTTGGTCATAACTTTCCTTCCAAGGAGTAAGCGTGTTTTAATTTCATGGCTGCAATCACCATCTGCAGTGATTTTGAAGCCCAGAAAAATAAAATCAGCCACTGTTTCCACTGTTTCCCCATATATTTGCCATGAAGTGATGGGACCAGATGCCATGATCTTAGTTTTCTGAATGTTGAGTTTTAAGCCAACTTCTTCACTCTCCTCTTTCATTTTCATCAAGAGGCTCTTTAGTTCTTCACTTTCTGCCATAAGGGTGGTGTCATCTGCATATCTGAGGTTATTGATATTTCCCATAGCAATCTTGATTCCACCTTGTGCTTCATCCAGCCCAGCATTTCTCATGATGTACTCTGCATTTAAGTTAAATAAGCAAGGTGACAGTATACAGTGTTGATGTACTCCTTTTCCTATTTGGAACCAGTCTATTGTTCCAAGTCCAGTTTTAACTGTGGTTTCCTGACCTGCATACAGGTTTCTCAAGAGGCAGGTCAGGTGGTGTGATATTCCCATCTCTTTCAGAATTTTCCACATTTATTGTGATCCACACAGTCAAAGGCTTTGGCGTAGTCAATAAGGCAGAAACGGATGTTTTTCTGGAAATCTCTTGCTTTTTTGATGATCTAGCAGATGTTGGCAGTTTGGTCTCTGGTTTCTCTGCCTTCTCTAAAACCAGCTGGAACATCTGGAAGTTCACGGTTCATGTATTGCTGAAGCCTGGCCTGGAGAATTTTAAGCATCACTTTACTAGTCTGTGAGAGGAGTGCAGTTGTGCAGTAGTTTGAGCATTCTTTGGCATTGCCTTTCTTTGGGATTGGAATGATAACTGACCTTTTCCAGTCCTGTGGCCACTGCTGAGTTTTCCAAATTTGCTGGCATATTGAGTGCAGCACTTTCACAACATCATCTTTCAGGATTTGAAATAGCTCCACTGGAATTCCATCACCTCCACTAGCTTTGTTCATAGTGATGCTTTCTAAGGCCCACTTGACTTCACATTCCAGGATGTCTGGCTCTAGGTGAGTGATCACACCATCATGATTATCTGGGTCATGAAGATCTTTTTTGTACAGTTCTTCTGTGTATTCTTGCCACCTCTTCTTCATATCTTCTGCTTCTGTTAGGTCTATACCATTTCTGTCCTTTATCGAGCCCATCTTTGCATGAAATGTTCCCTTGGTATCTCTAATTTTCTTGAAGAGATCTCTAGTCTTTCCCATTCTTTTGTTTTCCTCTATTTCTTTGCATTGATCACTGAATAAGGCTTTCTTATCTCTCCTTGCTATTCTTTGGAACTCTGCATTCAAATGGAAATATCTTTCCTTTTCCCATTCCTTTGCTTTTCACTTCCCTTCTTTTCACAGCTATTTGTAAGGCCTCCTCAGACAGCCATTTTACTTTCTTGCATTTCTTTTTCTTGGAGATGATCTTTATCCCTGTCTCCTATACAATGTCACAAACCTCCTTACATAGTTCCTCAGGCACATTGTCTATCAGATCTAGTCCCTTAAATCTATTTCTCACTTCCACTGTATAGTCATAGGGATTTGATTTTAGGTCATACCTGAATGGTCTAGTGGTTTTCTCCACTTCTTCAATTTCAGTCTGAATTTGGCAATAAGGAGTTCATGATCTGAGCCACAGTCAGCCCCTGGTCTTATTTTTGGTGACTGTATAGAGCTTCTCCATCTTTGGCTGCAAAGAATATAATCAATCTGATTTCAGTGTTGACCATCTGGTGATGTCCATGTGTAGAGTCTTCTCTTGTGTTGTTGGAAGACAGTGTTTGCTATGACCAGTGCATTCTCTTGGCAGAACTCTATTAGCCTTTGCTCTGCTTCATTCTGTAATCCAAGGCCAAATTTGCCTGTTACTCCAGGTGTTTCTTGACTTCCTACTTTTGCATTCCAGTCCCCTATAATGAAAAGGACATCTTTTTTGGGTGTTAGTTCTAAAAAGTCTTGTAGGTCTTCGTAGAACTGTTCAACTTCAGCTTCTTCAGCGTTACTGGTTGGGGCATAGACTTGGATTACCATGATATGGAATGGTTTGCCTTGGAAACGAACAGAGATCATTCTGTCATTTTGAGACTGCATCCAAGTACTGCATTTTGGACTCTTTTGTTGACTATAATAGCTACTTCATTTCTTCTAAGGGATTCCTTCCCACAGTAGTAGATATAATAGTCATCTGAGTTAAATTCACCCATTCCAGTCCATTTTAGTTCGCTGATTCCTAGAATGATGTTCACTCTTGTCATCTCCTGTTTGACCACTTCCAATTTGCCTTGATTCATAGACCTAACATTCCAGGTTGCTATGCAATATTGCTCTTTGCAGCATCGGGCCTTGCTTCTATCACCAGTCCCATCCACAACTGTGTGTTGTTTTTGCTTTGGCTCCATCCCTTCATTCTTTCTGGAGTTATTTCTCCACTGATCTCCACTAGGATATTGGGCACCTACTGATCTGGGGAGTTCATCTTTCAGTGTCCTATCATTTTGCCTTTTCATACTGTTCATGGGTTTCTCAAGGCAAGAATACTGAAGTGGCTTGCCATTCCCTTCTCCAGTGGACCACATTCTGTGAGACCTCTCCACCACGAACCATTGGTCTTGGGTGGCCCACACAGCATGGCTTATTTTCATTGAGACAAGACAGTAGAATCATATAAGTTACTGTGAAATAATATTTATTTCCTTAGCCAAAGTTAACAAAAAATTTCAAAGGTAAATATAGAACAGATCAATTAAGAGGTAAAGAAACTTTATTATTAAAAGCAGTTCAACATCTGAGGAAAGTATGTCTTCTTAACAGAGAGATAGGCTGAATTAAAGTTTTTCACTAGCTTACTTTAAACTCATTTATGTAAACTTGATTAAATTTATTTTAAACTTGATCAGTCCTAACCATCCACAAAACTTTTTTCAGGGTTACTTTCCACAAACCTTCTAATCACTTTTTTAACAGTCAACTGTAAGTCAGACCTACTTTCTTTTCCCTTTATAAAATTAATTTTTTTATGTCTTCTTTATTAAAAACATACATCCTACTTCCTTATTAGATTAGCAAATAAACATTAATACTAGATATTTAATATTGAATATTCAGCTGAACGGAACTGAACTTTCTTTAGGCCAATTAAATTAGAACTCATTTACAATTTTAATAATATTATCAGAAAAAAACAAAAGACATACATAAATACAGACAGACAGACAGAGATCTTATAGTGTTCTGTTTGAGATTTAAAATATCTCTTTGACTCCCCCCCTTTTTTTTTTCTTTGCTTGGAGTTCTAATTTGCCCAAAGCTGAGGTCTCAGGCAAAGTTGGCTGTGTATTTCAAGGACATGGAGAGGGTTAACTTCAAGCTTTTTCCTAGACAGGTCTTTTAGCAAGCCAGTTGTTATTAATTGCATATGCAAAAAGAATTGGTTTTGCAGTTTCCAAAAAGAAAAATTTCTCTCATTCTGTTCAATCAGCAGTCATGCACTCACAGTCATTCAGAGGCTATCAAAATGTTTCCCTTCTCCTGAGAACCCGGGTTTCCTTAACTGTTGCTCCTTTCCCGGGAGCTCCAAGGAGATTATCCGTCACAATGCCTCCCTTCTCCTGAGTCCCCAGTTCTCCCTATCTGATGCTCCCTTCCTGGGAGCTCCAAGTAGGTGATCAGTCTTCTCTTCTACCAGTTGGGGTAGGACCTGACTGGGGACTGGGCCCAGGGCCTTGCCTAATCCTGCGGCCATTCCTGGTCAGTTGGTCCGTCCCTCCAATGAGTCCAGTTGGGATTCGGCTGTCCATAGAGTTGGAACACTGGTCTGAAAGAGAACCTGGAATACCGTCAGGTGGTTTGCCTCCTTGTTCGTCTTGGGGTTCCTTCGCTCCAGCCTGGCCGAGCCACCTGTCCAGTGATTCAAGGGGCTGGTGTGGTTGGAATCTTGCTGGGACCTCCAGAAATGTTGCAGAAACCAGAAACCAAGCACCATACTCAGAGAGTTGGAGAACTCATGTTTATTATGCCAGCAGACCCAGAGGAGTTAACACTCTAAGCTCTGAGCCCTGAACAAAGGGGTTACAGAGTTTTTATAGACAGACTATGGTGGGCAACACTAGCTGTTAATAGGCTGGTTTAAACTAAGGGGTTTCATGTGCGTGGGAACAGCAGTCAAGATCGGGAGGGGAATGCCTGACCTTTACAGACAGGCATGATTAAGCAGGTTTGCAGGGGCCAGGCAATTGCAAAGAGCAGGACAAGGGTGAGTGAGATAAGCTCCCGTTATTAGTATTGTTAAGTCCCCACTTTCTGAGACTACATGTCCTATGTGATCCAACTTTGCAAGGAGCAAGCTGAGTTATAGAGGCAGAAGGAGCAGGAGATTATGTAAAATTTTAACTTTTCCTCTTCAGTTTTAACGTGCCTTTAGTTTTTTACTGTTGCCTTTATTGACAACATTTCGGGGAGAAATGTTAAATTAGTTCTGCAACTTTTTTGGCTGCTCTAAAGTCTACAAAGCTTTACTTGCAAAGTAATACTGGCAAACATAATAATTTTATAATGCATATAACACTTTAATTTGACCTTTCTCCTTCCTTTTCTTGATTGAATAGCTTCCTTCTGTTGGGATCCTTAGATTGACAAGCTAGTTAAGCAAGGCATGTGTTTGTTTGGTAGACTGAGTTGTCACATTCTAGTTTCATTTTGATGTGTGCTTTGGTTAAAAGAATTTATATACAAGGGTGGGACATGCTTTCAGCAGTTGGTAGGGATTGTTCAAACATGTTTTCCCTTACTTTTATGTGGATATCTTTCTTTCCAGAACATCACTTTGGCAGATAATGGTGTAAGTATCCCAAAGTAAAGAAAAAAAAAGTTGTAACTATCTTTTGTCCCAATACCACAAAATCATCATCCATTTGTCCCCTTAAAAATACTACTCATGGTTTAAATTATCAGTCAGTCAGTTCAGTCACTCAGTCATGTCCAACTCTTTGCAACCTCGTGGACTGCAGCACAGCAGTTTTCTCTGTCCTTCACCAACTCTCGGAGCTTGCTCAAAGTCATGTCCATCAAGTCAGTGATGCCATCCAACCGTCTCATCCCCTGTCATCCCCTTCTCCTCCTGCCTTCTGTCTTTCCCAGCATCAGGGTCTCTCTCAATGAGTCTGTTCATTACATCAGGTTAAAATTATAGGTCTACATTAGATGCAAAGGAAACACTTTTTTCATCTAGCTCTCCTGACCCCTAGATGACCTTCTTGGTATTCTGTTTATCTAGGGGCGGGTTTCTGGCCACCTGTCTTTATGCTCCCCCATGGATCAATTCTCCTGACATCCTGGTGTCATTTGCTTAACACACTCCACTTACATGGTGTCCTATGCTACAACAGACTATACTACAATTAAATATTTGCAAACTTAGCTGATCTCTTAGCATTTCTTTTATAAGACAATCTTTTTATCCCTTCAAAGTAAGCTTCTTTTTCCATTCCTCTGAATAGCTGTCTCCAGCCATGTCTTCCTCTCAGTAGATGATTAGGTCTTGCAATTTCACTAAAATGCAGGTTATCAAGCATAAACACTCTCAACTTTCCTCACCTCTGTCTTCAAAATATGCTTTACAATAGGCTTAAAAGTACGGGGAGGGAGGAGGGAGGGGGGGTTCAGGATGGGGAACACGTGTATACCTGTGGTGGATTCATGTTGATGTATGGCAAAACCAATACAATATTGTAAAGTAATTAACCTCCATTAAAATAAATAAATTTATTTAATTAAAAAGTATGCTTAAACCATTTTCCCTCTTTCTCTTTTGTTTGTGAGTAACAGACCTGTGCCAGTGTTTTCTCTTCTGTCCTTTTGCTTTCTACTTTCTTCCTGGGTTTCCCTGGTGGCTCAGATGGTAAAGAATCTGCCAGACTGTTGTCATCTCTTATCTTCTAACTATCATTGACTCCAGTCTTGTCCCACAACCCACTGATACATTCTCTTCAGTATAGCCAGAGCAGTTCACCAACTGAGCCATGTCACTTTTCTGTTTCCAATTCTTTGTTACCTTAAGATTAATATCTAAAATACTTGACACAGTGAACAAGATCCTTCCTAATCTGGCATGCTATAGTCTCATTTGCCACCATTCTATTTATTACAGTCATAGTCACTGTTTCTGAACTGTAAAACATAATTTTATATCTTTGTGTTTTGCTCGTGAAGCTATCTTTTATTCCATTTTTCTACAATGTCTTACCCATCTTCAGGACATAGTAAGTTCCTACTCATTCTGCAAAACCAAGTTGAAATATTGCCTCTATGTGAAGTCTTTTCAAGTCTAACTCTACTGCTACTGCTGCTGCTACTGCTAAGTCACTTCAGTCGTGTCCGACTCTGTGCGACCCCATAGACAGCAGCCCACCAGGCTCCCCCATCCCTGGGATTCTCCAGGCAAGAACACTGGAGTGGGTTGCCATTTACTTCTCCAATGCATGAAAGGAAAAAGTGAAAGTGAAGTCACTCAGTCGTGTCCGACTTTGCGACCCCATGGACTGCAGTCTACCAGGCTCCTCCATCCATGGGATTTTCCAGGCAAGAGTACTGGAGTGGGGTGCCATTGCCTTCTCCGAAGTCTAACTCTAAGCAGCATTCAATTTCTATATATTAACATGGCCCTCTTTGCATATTTCTATACAGTGTCTCCACACTGCCTTCAACTATGTGTTTATGTGCCTTTATATCTTTTATAGACTGGTGAACATCATGTCCTAATCATGTTTGTTTCTCAAGCTTCCTGCATAGTGCCTGGCACACACTGGACACTCTGTATTGCCGAATGAGCAAGTAGAAGAATTACAAGTGAGCAGAACAGGTTTCATTTTGGATAGTCTAGAATAACTTGATGCCTCAAACTCTAGACACTTGAAAAGATAACATTACAACAAAATTGTCAAAGTTCGAGATGCCACATATAGTGGCAGAGATAATTATGGAGTTTCTAAAGATGTATAAAAGCTTAGGCTTTCATGTTGGTGGGGGAGTAGGGATGCAGGGATAGAAACAGAAGTAGGGAGGCAGAATGAGTGGCCAACAATGATGGATCTCCTCTTCATCCCATGACTTCCATACACACTTCTAGATTTTCTCTTTGGCTTGTCCTGTAATCCTCTTAGATGAATATTGGAAGTCACTATCTTTCACTTCTCTCCAGGAATCCTTTCCCAAAGGGTCATGTTTACCACTTGACTGTGGTGTCCTTGAATGTTCTTCATTGTGCTTCTCTATGGTAGAAATACCAAAAGGAGGATGTTTCAATTTACTCCCTTCCTCACCTGTCATCAGGTTAAAAGGAAACACTTTTTTCATCTAGTTCTCCTGACCCCTAGAAGACCTTCTTGGTATTGTGTTTACCTAGGGGCAGGTTTCTGGCTTTATCCCATAGAGCATGCCCAATATTTTTATTGAGTTCTGTCTCAAAAGACTCTAAATAGATCCGATAGCCCACTAAGAGACATAACATGAGATTAAAGTATGAGCTTCTAAACAAATGTGTTGAAAGACTGCCCTATTTATTCATTTATTCAACAGTCAGATTAAGAGTACCTACTGTGTGCCATATCACAGACTATTCAGAAAAACATTCATCATGCCTTATGTGGATGTCATATCCTCACATCCTTTAAGATGATGCATTCCTCTTGCTTTTTAATTTTTAAATAGTTTTTTTAGAGTTTATTTACCAGTCATGTATAAGGGTAATTAAAGTTGCTGCTGCTGCTGTTTAGTCACTAAGTTGTGTCTGACTCTTTGAGACCCCATTGGACTGTAGCCCCCAGGCTTCTCTGTCCATGGGATTTCCCAAGCAAGAATACTGGAGTGGGTTGCTATTTCCTTCTCCCAGTGATCTTCCTGACCCTGGGATAAAACACACATTTCCTCCTTGGAAGGTGGATTCTTTACCTAAGTGGTACTAATTGTAGACCCAACAATCTTAAAAAGTATCTGAGTGCAGGTAACCTCAGGTAAAGTTTGACAAAAGTCTTACAAAGTAATTGATAAAATCCTAATAGGAGGATCTTTGACTGTGCGGATGACCCTGATTATTTATGAACCTTCTCTGAAGATCTTTATAAAAGATCAAAACCCCTGTAAAATGTTACAGACAGTAGTAAACTTGGATCGGTTGATCTTTTTGAGGTCCTTTGAGCCCTAAGATCCTATGGTTAGAATCCATGTTTGATATTATAGATTCTAGGACAAACCTATACTCAGCCCTCGGATCCCTTTTTGACATCCCATTTAGGAAACCAAACAGTCTTTGGACTAATTTAAAGTACAGTGAACCCTCTTGTCATCACTGGTGATGGGGAAAGACTGTTTTATATCAAGATTTTACTGTGTATAGGTATTTTTCAAGTTATGATTTTATTCATATTGTAATTGATCCTATTGTAATGAGCAATGTTATGACATTGACATTTATACAAAGTGGACTTGATGTTAGGAAAGGCCTCTTTGGTCTTGTCTTTATACCCTTTTTCCTGCAAGAGGTTTGGGAGTTGTTTTTTCCTCTTTCTTTACTATTGTCTGTGTGTGTGCTCAGTCATATCTGACTCTTTGTGACCCCATGGACTGTAGCCTGCCAGGTTTCTCTGTCCATGGGATCTTCTAGGCAAGAGTACCAGAGTTGGTTTCCATTTCCTCCTCCAGGGAATTTTCCCTACCCAGGGATCAAACCCGGGTCTCCTGTGCCTCTTGCATTGTAGGCAGATTCTTTACCGCTGAGCCATCTGGGATAATCTTCTAATTTTTCTGATGTCTGCTGTTTTATAAAATAAAGTTTATTTACAACAGTTTTAGGTTTACAGAAAAATTAAGCAGATAGTTTAGAGATTTGCCTTTATGCCCCCCTTCACACCCCCACACAGAATTTCCCCTCTTATTAACATCTAGCATTATTACAGTACATTTGTTACAATTAGTGAACTTATATTGATTCATTAACTGAGGGGAATAGTTTATTCAGATTTCTTTACTTTTTACCTGATGTCATTTTTCTGTTCCAGGATCCCATCCATGTTACCACACTACAGTTACTTGTCATATTTCCCTAGACTCCTTTTGACTCGGGCAGTTCCTCAGACTTTTTTTGATGATTTGAACAGTTTTAAGGCATATCAGTCCACTTCAGTTCAGTTCAGTCGCTCAGTCGTGTCCGACTCTTTGCGACCCCATGAATCGCAGCACACCAGGCCTCCCTGTTCATCACCAACTCCCGGAGTTCACTCAGACTCACGTCCATCGAGTCCGTGAAGCCATCCAGCCATCTCATCCTCGGTCGTCCCCTTCTCCTCCTGCCCCCAATCCCTCCCAGCATCAGAGTCTTTTCCAATGAGTCAACTCTTTGCATGAGGTGGCCAAAGTACTGGAGTTTCAGCTTTAGCATCATTCCTTCCAAAGAAATCCCAGGGCTGATCTCCTTCAGAATGGACTGGTTGGATCTCCTTGCAGTCCAAGG
>SJYT01032938.1:6217-40620 GCA_006410635.1 Cephalophus harveyi
GAAGGAGATCAACCCTGGGATTTCTTTGGAAGGAATGATGCTAAAGCTGAAACTCCAGTACTTTGGCCACCTCATGCGAAGAGTTGACTCATTGGAAAAGACTCTGATGCTGGGAGGGATTGGGGGCAGGAGGAAAAGGGGACGACCGAGAATGAGATGGCTGGATGGCATCACTGACTCGATGGATGTGAGTCTGAGTGAACTCCGAGAGATGGTGATGAACAGGGAGGCCTGGCGTGCTGCGATTCATGGGGTCGCAAAGAGTCGGACACGACTGAGCGACTGAACTGAACTGAACTGATACATCATACTATTTTACCTCTTAATACTCTAGTTTTCTTAAATCAAGAATATTTTTACATAATCATTTAAGGTTATCAAATTCACAGAATTTAACATGATGCAATACTTTAATATACCATTCATATTCCAACTCTGTTACTTGTTCTTATAATACCCTTCACTGAAATTTCCCCCTTCCAGTCTGAGATTACACATTGCGTCTGGTCTTCTTTCATTTAGGACAGTTCCTTAACTGTTTTGTCTTTCATGACATTGATAGTTTTGAAGAATACAGTCTAGTTTCTTTGTCAAATGTTCTTAATTTCTGTATAATGTTTCCTCATGATTATATGGAGGATATACATTCCTGCTCTGAAAACCACAAAAGGGATACCATGTCCTTCTCAGGTACCACATTTGAAGTGGTACCTTCTGTCCCTCAAGGGGGATGTTAATGTGATTACCTGATCCAATTTTTGTTTGGCTTATTCACTGAATAGTTATTAAAATTTTTTTCCCAATTAATAAGCTATATATGGGAAGCTTGTGTCTTGTTTTTTGGAATTTGTTGAGTATAGAGAGCTATCTCTTGTGGATGACAGTGCTAGGCCTGCAGCACTGTGCCTTGGGTCACCCCAAAGACACAGCAAGAAACATGTCTATTAAATATCAGTGAAGTGACTCAGTTAGGACACACACACACACATGCATGCATATATTCTTTTTATATTCTTCTCTATTATGGTTTATCACAGGATATTGAGTATGGTTCGCTGTGCTATACAGGAGGATCTTGTCATTTATCCATGCTATATATACTAGTTTCCATCTGCTAAACCCAAACTCCCAGTCCATCTCTCTCCCATTTCCTTTCCCCTTGGCCACCACCAGTCTGTTCTCTATGAAGAACATTCCAGTGCTTATAAATTGAATTAGGTCAGCTTTATTAAACACTTACTGCATTGTCTTTATTCTTATTATTTGACTATCGACCAGTGGAAACTGCAATGAATGGCATCATTTCCCAGAATAGAATTAAGAGCCACTGATTCAAATAGACAATAACCAACTTAATGTGAGATTTAAAAATCTCATTAGTTTAATTCATGAGGACCATTTTACTTTTATGTTTTAAAACTTACAAGCATAATATATATTTCAAAATTATTTCAAATATTATAATTATTCTTTGGCTTATTGAGGTATAAATGTTGATAAGTGTTCTCAAATCTGTATTTTTATTACTCCTTTACTGACTTTTAAAATATTCATTAGAAGCACTAAAATGTACATTAACTCTCTCCACATCAGCTTACACTTAAGAATAGTTTAACTAAAGATTAGACTATCTTAATAGTAAACAGTTCTCAGAATATTAGAATTTTGCAGAATGGTTTTTCTAGTTTTAGTAACCACATGCTTTATATTAATTTTACTCAGAAACTAGTATTAAGATGCAATGCTGTAAAACTTAATAAAAATTAAATCTGGTGAAGCAAATGAAAAGGAAATAGCATATTCATTTTTCAGAGAGAAAAAAATAAAATTCAAATAGTTTCACGTGGAATAAGTTGAACTCCTCAAGATTTTCATCTATGTACTCCTAAATTGTCAAACCTGCTTTAACATTCTTAAGATGATGATCAACAGTGCAATCACAATCTTAATATACCATGACCACAAATTATTTTCCAAAGGAAAACAAAAATTTAAAAACTCATTTGGTCTATACATGTCTAGATGATTAGATGGTGTTTTTCCTACATACATAACTGGTTGTTGAATTAATCAGTTGGTGAAAAAGCCTAAAATGATTTCTCTTACCACTTTTAAATAGATTAATTTTTGAAAATAATTTCTATTGCATTTATTTATCTAAAGTTAGGTTTTAAATAAATCACATAGTTAAAAAAAAACAACCCATAGAAATGGGGCCTAAATATAAGGTTTAATCTATTTCATTAAAAATGTCTGCATATTGTTACTCCAGGGCTACTATTGAAAGCTTCACAAGGTCATAGTGACTCTGATATCCTGCTACCTTTTTTCTGTCACTTTTGCTTGTGGCTACTATATTCAGTGATAGCTCATGGTTTATTATGACTGCTGGAGCTCCTGCCATCACAATAACATTCAAGGAAGCAGGAAGGAGAAAGAGGGAGGAAAGAGAAAAAGCACCAAGAACCTCCCTGTCAAGTAAATTCCTCTCTAAGAAAATTTCCTGAAAGTTCTACATATTAATAATACCTCTGCTTATATGTCGCTGGACAGATCTTAGACAAAGACCATAGCTACCTGCAAAGGAGATTGGGAATAGGTGCTGTTCGCTGGGGTCAGTGTCATCTTGAATAAAAGTCAAGTTCTGTTACCAAAAAGATGGAGGAAGTGGCCACTGTGTAGGCAACCAACGGTCTTTGCCACATGTATTTCAAAATATATGCCACATGTATTTCTGGCTACTAAGGTATTGAAAGTAAGGAAAAAATACCGCCAGAGGTGTGATAAGGCTATTTGGAGGTTCTAATATTTGATGATTTTTAACTTATACATGTGACAATTGTATATGGTTTTTATGGTTTATATGGCTAAACGCTAAATATTTCTGGTAAGTTGGCAGGCCTAAGTTCTCTAAACTGGCTACAAAACATCCAAAGTACTAGAAGAAATAATTTAAAAACAAGCGAACAAACAAAAACTTTTGTACTTAGAATTTCATTATCCTAAAAAAAATACTAAATGGGCAGTAAAGAAGTGAGAATATGCGTATTTGAAGTCAAGGAGACTTGAAACTGCTATGTCCCCTGAAGGTGTCCAAAGGTGAGATTTAGATCTTTCATACCTAAGTGATGCTAGGGGTCAGGGGAGGCAACTGTGGACCAAGACTTGGCCCTGGCTGGAGCAGGAAGTTGGTTGGGAGACCACCGCATGTAAAGCCAGGCCTCGGATCTTATTTTCTGCCGTCCTCTTGTCACTGCTGCTCCTGCCTCCAGAGCTTCCTCATTTCTCTATGAACAGGTAAATGAGGTTGCTGTCGTAGTTCCTTCTGCCTGGAATATTCTTTTCCCCAGGTGTCTGTCTGGTTTGCTCTCCAACCTTCTCCTAAGTCTTGGATCAGTGCCACCTTTACCACCTTATTTAAAACTGCAAAGCCTACCCCATCTCACACACATCTCATTCCTACCCTGCTTTGTTTTCTGTTCCTATGGCATTTAACCCCTATGTATTACAGAAATTAGCTTTTAAAATGTCTACTTTCCTCTCAGACCGAATGTAAGAATGTACACTCTACAAGGGAAAGTCTTTCTGGTTCTTTGTTTGGTCCCAGGTGTCTAGAACAATGACATTGTATTAAGTCTCAATATATATTTGTTGAATAAAGGACAGTTTATTATTTTTCCCACTAGTTATGAGAGTTGAGCTTTGTTCAGTGAAATCTGAAAGTTATGTGAGTCCTTTCCTTGTCCAGTTTGCCCTTACTCTCTCAGGGAGGCGCTGACAGGAGGTCTATTTCCAGGACCATTATACAGACATCTGGTCCACTCAGAAAACAAGTATTTTGGCTGATTTTTTTTTTTTTTTTTTACCCACTAAAATAACTTTATTTGACTCCACAAATTTACTGATGTTGGTGCAGTCTTAAATTGGATTTGGGGTTCTTTTATTATATATCCCATAATGGACAGCAGTATAGTGTTCTATTTTTCTATGGACTTTATAGCCATGTCAGAGAGCAATAAAGGGGTTTCATTTTGAGTTTGAAACCAACCTACTCCCTCTTAAGTCTGATGGAAATGTATTGCTTCAGTTTTTTCAAACTGGGACATTAAACACAAAATGAAACAAAAACTCAACTATTCAATAAATAAACTTGTGAGCTGCTATTAATTTTTATGTGCTGTCCATGGAGGAGCACTAGATAATTTCTTAGTAGCTCTCTATCACTAACCCAGCATACAGAGATTCACTGGAGATAATGTTAAATATTACAGCATAGTCTGAGAATAGGACTATTGCCCATCAAGACAAAAAATAAATGGCAAATGGTGCCACATACCCAATTTCTGAAAGTCATCCTGGATTTGCAGCACTGAAAGCCTGTCCCTTTTTATAGTTAACAAGTGTGCTATTTAAAGTGATGCCCCCCACCTCAACATGATGTAAAATATTAAGTACTTTTTACTATAGTTTTTCTGAATATGGTTTTGGAAATTATCTTGGGCTGAGTTCAGAGAGGAGAGTAGGGATGGAGAAGGCAAAATGAGTTTCTTGCCCACTATTTGTTCACCTGTCTTTGAAATATTAGATATCTATAAGTGCTTTCATTTGAACAAAGTATTATTGCACTCAAGAGTTGACCTGAGTAATAACCTTTATCAAAAAATACCAAGATCACATTGTGCTGCTAGTCCTATCTACTTTTTTAACTTAATATCACAGCACAATCTGTTGGAATAGCACAGAGTGTCTTTAAAATGCTAGCTGCCATGCTTAATTTTTTCAGTAAATATTGGTTTATTGTTTTTCTTAATACACACCTGTGTATGATGTATTTTTTGATACTCTCATAAAGCTTGCATATATAAATAAACCTTTACTACACAGAAGTATATGTTCTGTATTTTTCTGGTTTGGGAGATTACCAAGGTATAAACAAAATAGTCTAATTTCACAAGCCAGCTGGCATATTTCATTTCCTTAGTGAATAAACCAGTAATTCTTTGCAAGACCTTAACTTTACATAAACACAGATTGTGTGTTAAATATGCAATGAAAGAGACTTTAATTATAGCGTCAAAACCTTGCATACTTATAAACGTAAGTATTTTACTCACAAGCTTGTATTTGTTTTGATATAATGAAATTTCACAGAGAAATTGGTGTTCAGATTATAATCTACGCACATTTCTAAGCATTTGTTAAATCCTTGAGTGACACATTGGATTACATAGTGAAAATTGATTGCAGTTTCTCATATCTAATGATGGTTAATAGCTCAGAAAACAAGCTCAGAATTCACACACTCATAATGAGGATGTGCCACTGTCAAATCACTTAGATATAATTATGATTTTGTAATCATAATGACTAAGTGTGTGTAATTAACAAAACAACTTAGAGTGATATGAGAAGAAAATGCTGTGAAAATGTACGTGAGTGTTAAAAACAGAATGTGTGATATCAGTTAATTCTTATCTGAAAGCTGTATAATATGTATGTCTTTTGATTCTAGAGAAAAATATCTAAAAAAAAAACAAACTAAAACAAAGCAACCAAAACCCAAACCCAGTCTGATGAACACAGTAAAAATATAGTGGATGGATGTCTCTTGCAGTTAAACTCATGTCCTTGGAGTATATAATTTGTTTTAAGGTATTTCACAAAGCTGCAGTGAGGTACTAAAAATGTGTTGAGCTTCAGATTCTCCACATTAACATTGGATGCTAATTTATGGGTTTCATTTTTGCAACTGTTTTTGAACCCATGTTGGGTACCAGTGAAGAGATGAGGAAGAAAGGAAAGATGAATTGAATGAAGATAACCCTGAAGTATAACACTGGAGATTTGACTGAACATTAATAAAATCTGGTATTACCTGCCCCTCCGAAAGAAACAAGAATATGAGATGGTAAAGGGTTGGGTTTGGTTTGCTAATGGTCTTTATCATCCAGCTGTTGTTGTTCATTCACTAAGTTGTGTCTGACTCTTTGCAACCTCATGAACTGCAGCATGCCAGGTTTCCCTGTCCTTCACTGTCTCCCTGAGTTTGCTCAAACTTATGCCCATTGAGTCAATGATGCCGTCCAACCATCTCATCCTCTGTTGCCCTCTTCTCTTGTCCTCAATCTTTCCCAGCATCAGGGTCTTTTCTGAGTCGGCTCTTTGCATCAGGTGGTCAAAGTATTGGGACTTCATCTTCAGCACCAGTCCTTCCAATGAATATTCAGGGTTGATTTCCTTTAGGATTGATTGCTTTGATCTCCTTGCTATCTAAGGGACTCTCAAGAGTCTTCTCCAACACCACAGTTTGAAAGCATCACTTCTTCAGTGCTCAGCCTTCTTTATGGTCCAACTCTCACATCGGTACATGACTACTGGAAAAAACATAGCTTTGACTATACAGACTTTTGTTGGCAAAGTAATGTCTCTGCTTTTTTATGCACTGTTTAGATTTGTCATAACTTTTCTTCCGAGGAGCAAACATCTTTTAATTTTGTGGCTGCAGTCATCATCTGCAGTGATTTTGGAGTCCAAGCAAATGAAATCTGACACCGTTTCCACTTTTCCCACCTTCTATTTGCCATGAAGTGATGGGACCTGATGCCATGATGTCATTTTTTGAATGTTGAGATTTCAGGCAGTTTTTTCACTCTCCTCTTTTACCTTCATCAAGGGGCTCTTTAGTTCCTCTTCACTTTCTGCCATTAAAGTGGTGTCATCTGCATATCTAATTCCAGCTTGTGAGTCATCCAAGCTTGACATATTCCTTTCCCAACTTGAACCAGTCCATTGTTCCATGTCCAGTTCTTACTGTTGCTTAAATCACTTACCTGATTTTAATTGTCATTGAACTTTAGTCTACTCCTTTGACTTTCACTCACTTTTTCTTACTATTAATTTTTATGTATATGATATTTGAATTTCTAATTATAAGTTAATGTATCTGTATTTCTGTTGTTGTTGTTTAGTCATGAAGTTGTGTTCGAATCTTAGTGACCTGTCCCTTTAGGAAACAAAATCCTAAAAGTCGGAGGAAAGGTATGTTTTTCTTATTCTGATTTCTTAAAAGATCCCATAGAAGATGATTAATACACATTTGGTAAATCTTTTAAAAAAATTTCTACCTAAACCAGATTCCTTCTGTTCTCCATAAAGGCAGTAAATGAAACTCTTTGTAGAGTACTTTGTTTTCCAAAGTGCTGAGATATTTATGCTACTTAAAATTCATTAAAAGGTTAGATAACTTTTCAAACACTAGGATTAACCTTCCACTTGAAGAATCAAGATGCTTTATTATGTATTTCCCATTTTGCCCAGTAGAATATTTAGCATAACACATACTTCAGAAAATATTTTCTCGTCATTACCATCTCAGAATTCTTCTTACTTCTTTCCTTAGAGTTCTTGCTGATAGATGTTGGTAATATAATGAGCAATTTACTGTCCGTACATCTGACACAGATATTCCTCTTAAGGAGAGAACTGTCCCTGCTTGGGAACAGAGTTCCCTAAGAAGCTTGGGGAAGAGAATGACCCTCTGAAATCCTAAGTGTCAAATGGGAAACCACACTCATGTGCCAGGAGGTGAGGGAATAATCAAATGCTGGCTCAAGATGGTACAGTCAAGTAATATAATATTGGCATAATACAGACTCATAGATCAATGGAGCAAAATAGAGAGCCCAGAAATAATGACATATATATGACCATGCATATATGGTCAATTAATTTTTGACAAAGACATCAAGAGTAGATGATGGAGAGATTGTAGTTTCTTTAACAAATGGTGTTGGGAAAACTGGACAGCCACATGTAAGAGAATAAAATGGAGTCCCTGTTTTATACCATACACAAAAAATCAACTTATAACAGATTAGAGACTTGAAAGTAAGACCTGAAACTGTAAAATTCCTAGGAGAAAAACAGGAGATTTAGTTCCTTGATATTGATTTTAGCAGTCATTTTTTGGATTTGACACTGAGAGCACAGGCAGTAAAATCAAGAATAAACACATGGGACTGAATCAAACTAAAAATTCTGCACAGCCAAAGAACCAACAAAATGAAAAGACAATCTATGGAATAGAAGAAAATATTTGCAAACCATACATGAGATCAGGGGTTGATAACAAAATATTTTGGTACAACTCAACAGCAAAATAAACACTAAGTTTAAAAATTGGGCTAAGGATCTGAATAGACATTTTCCCAAAGAAAACATGTAAATGGCCAATAGGTACAGGGAAAGGTGTTCAACATCACTAACCAAGGAAATACAAATTAGACTACAATAATTTATCACTTAACACCTGTTGGGACATCTGTTATCAAAAAAACAAGAGATAGCATATGCTGGTGAAAATGTGGAGAGAAGGGATCCCTCCTACACTGTTGGTGGGAGTGTAAACTGGTACAATCTCTAGGGAAAACAATATGTATAACTCAAGAAATTAAGGATAGAACTACCATATGGTCTAGCAATCCCACTTCTGGATGTATATTCAAAGAAAATGAAAGCATGATACCAAAGAGATATCTATACATTCATTGAATTCAGTGTAGTATTATTCATAGTAGCCAAGATATGGAAAAAAATCTAAGTGTCCATCCATGGAAAAGTGGATAAAGAAGATGTGATGTGTGCGCGCACACACACACACACACACGCAATGAGATATTCAGCCATGATAAAAAAGGAAATCCTGCTTTTTGAGATAATAGACCTTGAGGGCATTATGTGAGTCATATAGAGAAAGACAAATGGTATCACTTGTATATGAATTCTTAGGGGAAAAATTCAATTTCTAGAAACAATGTAGAATAGTGGCTGCCAGGGGCTAGGAGTTAGAAGAAATGGGGAGAGATTGGTAAAAGCATATAAATTTTTAACTTATAAGATGATTAAGTTCTCAGGATTTGATGTATAGCATAATGACTGTAGTTGATAATACTGTTGTATAGTTGAAATTTGCTAATCAGTCTCAAAAAAGTAACTGGATGACACAATTTCATTCCTTTTTAGGTATGAGTGATGGGGGGAAATCTTTTCACAAGGTTAACTCATCACATTGTATACACTTTTATAATGCAAGTTTTTTTTTTTTTTTTTAACAATTATGTACAATAAAGAGGATGGAAAACTTACAAATAAATGGCAGAGTCAAAGAGTTACAGAATGTTGGCGGCCCATTTCTCTGATGGGGCTAGGCTCTTCATTCTGGGTTTTGAGGGCAGTTGGTGGGGGGTCATCTTTGATTCTCTTTTAGGTAACTCTTAATTTGTGAAGCAAAAACTCAGATTATATCGTATGTTGGCATCCAAATAGTTTTATCTAAATCCAGTTCCAAAAAGCTTCAACTTACTGTACCCCCAGATTGTGGTAATGATAATGTCACTCTATTTCTGACGTTGTAGTGAATTTTTAATCTTTTGTGAAATTCTATGGCATTTGGAGAAAAACTCAGAATGGATTTTGTGGGGAATGGAAGTTTAAAATGTATGATTAAAGAATGGCATGAGTCTGTTTAAATAAAACCAGTGGGTATGTGTATGTGTCTGTGCATACAGATACAAAGAAGAGGGAAAATTATTGCTTAAAGGATAGATACTCAAATGTAAAGGCTTGTTTCTCTGGATGTGGCCTTATTCTGAGTGTGAGAAATTTTAAATATTTTTCTTCCCTATTTGTTATAATCGTATTTCTTGGAAATGAGATGGCATGTCTTCCTTCTACTAATATCTGCATAAGATTGTTTAGAGCTTCCCATTCCATACAATGTGTATTTCAAAGATCTCTTGAGGGGTTTATATTATGTTCACATCTGATGCAAAACTATTTCCTCAGAATTAATTCAGGAATTGAATCACCCTTCTTTGCTTGCTTCTTTTACTCTACCATGTGGAATCCCAAATATGAACCTTCAGCACAGTATTCATAGAAGCTATTGTCTTAGGGCAGATGTATGTGATAGACTCTACTGATAATCTACAGTGGGTTATGGACAGATTTATTCTACAGAAGTGCCATTTCAAATTAGGAATTTTTTTTTCATCCTCTGTAACCTGAGGTTTTTCATCAGTGGTATCACCACTCATAGATTCTGGCCATACACCATCTTGACTGCCTCTCTCTTTCCCCCTTTCCAGTTCTTCTCTCCAACTCTTTTTGTCCCTGGATAGCACAGGTAACTCCAAACTCTTCTTTTTTTTTTTTTTGTAAAGCAAAGTACTTTTTCTCAGCTTCTAATCACAAAACTCATTAAGGTATTCAAAACAAAAAGACTTCTTTTGGAAAGAACTACCAGAAATTGTGATCCAAAAATAGCACTTTCCCCTACTAATACTCCTTTCATAAGAAGAATAATGATTAAGACGGTTTTATTATTTTCTACCAATCTCTCCCCTTCCTCTAGAAGGTAGATGATAGAATATAAGCAGGCTCTTAATTTTATTTGTATCAAGCAGTCCAAGGTCAATAGCTTTTTAAAATGTAGATCCCATGAGAGCAGCCTGTCTGAAGGCATCCTGGTCAGAAAGCTGTAATGGCCACATCTTAGAAGGTTACCATTCCTGTTTTGGAGGAAAATGTGAAAAATTCATGGGCAAAAGGAAAAAGTGTATGTTTCTTTTATTCTTCTAGATGAAATTTTGGACATCTTTTACAAAGTTGAACTTTTAGAATTGAAGCAGCAAGTCATGAGTTTCTGTCAGGTATGGGCACATACTTTGTAACTCTACAAGTGCAAACCTATTTCTACTTATTCTCGCTATTTAGTTGTTTCTGGTTTTAAGACCTGAAGGAGGCTCAAAGATGGATTAGACAGATAAGAACACAAGCATTCCTTATCAGAGTTTATTTTGAATTTTGTTTGGCTATGAGATTTCTGTTATGAGCTGACCTTGATATAAGATTGTACTCAGAACTTTTGTTTCCAAGAGCTATTCTGATGTCACTTGGTGTCCACAGCATGGTCTACTAACATGGTGGCATCATCTGTGTGACTTATAATCATGAGCTTTTGCCCTCTATTGTGAGACATTGGGCTTGGGAACTCCTCTGGCCTCTGGAAATAAGCATTTCAGATATGATGTTCTTTATGGACTATTTTGTTCTATTCTCCAGCCTGCATTTCCTCATTCATTACTCAGAAGTAACTGCTAAAATTCTGGAACCCATTATTATCTTTTTCTTTCTTTAGTACAATATTCCCCATACTTTGGGGTGGTATTAAAAATTCAGTTTTCTGGGCTTCAACCTTAGACCCCTTGAATCAGACTCTGGTAACTAGTCATATGATCTGAAGCCCTCTCCACCCTCACCAGGCTTGAGTTTGAAGGGCCCGTGGGGAGGAGAGAGGAATCCTGGCACCCCTCTTTAGAAATATATGACCATAACATTCTTTTTCAGATGTTGACTTCAGAAATAGCTATGAAACTGCAGCAAAGTTCTGTTTAACATTGTGTTTATGGAGTAGCTCTTTTCCTGGTTTCAAAGAATTTTTTACATTTGTATACAGATATGGTACCAAACTTGTCAAATAATTTTCCAGGACTTATTGAGAGGACCACTGCTTTTTAATTTGAATAATTATTCACTGTAGGTCAATGTTTCTAATAATTTCTAATTTGAATCAATGTTGTATTCTCCACTCATAGACTCATAATACTAAAGAATCATTGATTTTCCTGGTTTGTGTATTTTTTAACATGTGCAGATTGATTTGTGAGCATTTTAGCTAGTATTAATATATTACATCTATAATCAATAGGTGAGATTGACCTAGTTTTTTTTTTTTCTTGAACTATGTTTTTTTAACTTTAATATCATGGTTATGCTAGTTTTGTAAATACCATTTTGGGGGCTTTATGTGTTCTGTTCTCTGAAAAAGTTCATAAAGCACTGGAATTTTCTGTCTCAATTCTGATAGTGTTGCATCAGAGCAGGATTTGGGGGTCTGTGGGAATAGGAAGGTCATTCTGGTTGAGGCTGGGTCAGGATAGGCTGTTTAAAATGTAAGCTTGGTACCCACAGTACTCAGAATAGTCCAGTCTTTTTAGTCCTATATACCTTCATTTCAGCAGCTACAAGATACTTGGAGAGGATCATAAAGAAGCAGATGCTCCTTTTGGATGAAAACAAAGTGTGCCTTTTCCATCCCAGGAAGAAGGATGAAAGAGCTCAAACTTTCCTTTGACACACAGTGCTGCAAAAGTTTGAAAGATCATTTTAGTCTTGCCATGTTGCTATGGTAACCTGGCTTTCTGTAGCTAATTGTGTGCTTGCTTTTTTCTTTCTTTCCAAGTAGAATGAATTGTACTCATGCTCAACCTTTTAAGCAGTAAAAGTAAGGCACCCAGAAATATGGACTGACCATTTTGTATTTATGGACATTTGCATTTAAGAATAATTATTAATTATACATGGGAGTGCAGAACTGTGAATTCAAGTCTTCAAAGTAAAATAGAACATTTTCTATTTATCTTATTGATGTTTTTGCTCTCCTGTAGCAACTGGCTTTTGGCTTAAAAGATGAAGGTGGTGTGGTTAAGTTTTGTTTCTTTCCAAAGGCATCCAGCCAAGAAGTGAAGCCATAGGAATGCACGTTTGCAGCAAATTGTGGCTTAAGCACGATCCTGCTCAATGGTAATTGAGTATTCCTGTGGTAAGACATGGAAGTCAATTGAAATGGGGCTGTAATTTAAAATTATGAGCAATTCATGCCCTACTTCCAATGAGTCTGTCATAAATAAGCCCTCTTTTGGTCTGATATAATTTTGTTTTTTAAAAACTCCTGTAACATAAAAATGGGTGGATATCTTTTATTTTCTCATGAAACTAAACCCTTTGTTTAATGTTGAGAAAAAAAATGAGCAAAGAGCCTAAGAAAAATGCTGTCTACAAGTAGGTCATGTAGCTGCAGTAGGACATTATGAAGCTATTCCATTTAGTGAGTTGTGATTAGTCAATATGGAATCACACTTGGCAAAGATCTGGAGCACCAACTACCATGGCATACCATAGCTAACATGAATTATACCTACAAGTCTGAGGACATATCTTTTCTCCTTGAACATAAATAGTCTTATTTATTTTAAAATGAGGGTAATGAACTAGCCTTGGGTAATTGTTATAATTTGAAATTCAAAGAAGCAAGTGATAGTGACACAGTCACTATTCATAGGCTGATGATATATTGTTTTATATTATAAACTTGGATGAACCAAACTGTAGTAAGCTGTATTCTTCAGCAAAGGAGAGCAATTTATTTCAGTTGAAGAGATGAGGTAGTTTCTGAATGAGGGAACTAATATCTGTGAGTGCTATATGTCCTATATTTTAAATCTGTAATCTTTCTTTATCATCATCATAGCTTCAGTAAGTAGTTGGAATTGAATGCGTTTTGCACATGTGTGAACTTGAGGCCTGGAAAGTTTAAACCATTTGCCCAAGTTCACAGAAGCAGGAGCTAGTCAAAAGAGGGATTCAAATACTAGTCTGTTGGTCTCTGAAACGTGTTGGTGCTTTTCATGAATGATGAGGTATACATGAATGTTTATGAAAAAGATGACAATGTTCATTGTGTTCTTTTAAGTCGATCTGTAAAAAGAATACAACCAAGGATAGTTAAGGCCTCAAGGGGAATCATTTCAAGAGAATCTCTCTCTGCCATTTTTTACACCTCTTTCTGGTTCTGCCATAAAATGAGAAACAGTGATCTGACTTGTCATCATAGTTCAGCTCAATTTACTGGTTCAGCTCAATTTCTGGAAGAGGGGCTTTCAAAGGGGAGGAAATGTGGCATATGTGGGCATGGTTTACACATTTTTCCACTTCTTCCTTCAATGCCCTTGTGTTTTCCAGCTGATTAATAAAGTAGGACTTCACTTCCATTTACTTATCATTATTCTGTAAACCTACCTTCCCTGAGGGGTCCAACTAGGGAAGAATGGCTGTGATCTGGGGGCAGATTTCCGGTCCTCTTGTCAATACCACCTGGAGGCACACCAGAACCCCCTATTTATAATGGAATAAAAAGTGAAAATTTCAACAAATATGTCTTGTAATCATCTATTGAGTTGTGGTTTGAATTCCAAGAAGAAAAAAAATATGAGAAGAATGTTGACATGAAGGAAATTAGAAGCAACCTATGCGGTGGGTGAGAATTCTGCCTACACAAATTAGACAATACAAATAGAAGCTTAAAAAGACTTGCTTATGGAGGTAACGATTGAATTCAGGGTATGCAGGAAATCAGACCCATCTCCACTGATAACCATTGACCCAAGGGCCCTATTAATATAGCAGCCGTACAGAAGGGCTTCAGTAGAATTGTGCTGGGAGCTGCTAGCCCTTGGAAGCTTTGTCCAGTCTTAAATCTTTAACCACTGAGTAATGCTATAGTTTGACAGAATTTTTGGCCCAGAAATCTTAGCCCTCCTAATCTGGTATTGAACCTCTCTCAGTGCCCTATAGTTGGACTATGCAATCCTAGAAAAATAAAAAATAAATTGAGCACAAAAAAAGAACAAAAAAACTCATCTGGATGCTTTTGTGTTGACTTCAGGATGATCATTTGTATTTTAAATGTTTGTAATATATAAGGTAATGTCATATCAAAGTACATACATAGTGTTTAATTCATTAGATTTAATAAAGGATTATGCATTATGCACTTAAGTAAGTACTTATCAGGGAGGTGAAGTACTCACAAATCAAATATATTAAATATATAAATCCAGCTTGAAATGTTGAATTAATCTAAGTTAGGGATAGATTGTGTGTGTGTGCTTAGTCGCTCAGTGGTGTCTGACTCTTCGTGACTCTATGGACTGTAGCCCACCAGGCTTCTGTGTCCATGGGGATTCTCCAGGCAAAAATACTGGAGTGGGTTGCCATGCCCTCCTCCAAGGTACCTTCCTAACCCAGGGGTCAAACTCGGGTCTCCTGAATTGCAGGCGGAGCCACTAGGGAAGACCATAGATTGCTTCAGAGTGTTTAATTTGCTTGATTTGTGTTAATGAAACAGTTGTCAAAAATAAGGAGTCAGACTGTATGGATTCAAATTTCGAGGGTATTGATTTTTGTACAATTTACTTCACCACCTTTTGACTCAGTTTCCTCATTTGTTAAAGGAAATTTGTTGTTCAGTTTGTTCAGTCATGTCCAACTCTTTGTGACCCCATGAAACCCCACGCCGGGCTTCCCTTCCTCCACAATCTCCCAGAGTTTGCTCAAACTCATGTCCATTGAGTCACTGATGCAATCCAACTATTTCATCCTCTGCCAGCCCCTTCTCCGCCTGCCCTCAATCTTTCCCAGCATCAGGTCTTTTCCAGTGAGTCAGCTCTTTGCATCAGGTGGTATTGAATTATTGCAGCTTCAGCATCAGGCATTCCAGTGAACATTTAGGGTTGATTTCCTTTAGGATTGACTGGTTTGATCTCCTTGCGGTCCAAGGGACTCTCAAGAGTCTTCTCCAGTGCCACAATTCAAAAACATCAGTTCTTCAGTGCTCAGCCTTCTTTATGATCCAACTCTCAAATCCGTACATGACTACTGGAAAAACTATATCCTTGACTATACAGACCTTTGTTGGAAAAGTAACGTCTCTGCTTTTTAACACGCTATCTAGATTTGTCATAGCTTTTCTTCCAAGGAGCAAGCGTCTTTTAATTTCATGGCTACAGTCCCAGTCCACAGTGATTTTGGCAAGAGTAAATAATAGTAGTAAAATAATTTTATCTACTTCATAGGGTGGTTGGGAGGATAAAGAGAGTTAAGACATACATAAGAACTGCTTGGAGCAGAGCACGGCACATTGTAAGCCTTATAAACATGCTTGCTATTGTTAAGCAGAGTGATAACAAACATTTTTGTTCTTACCTTTAGCTTTTTACCTCCTTCAGGGAAGTATTATGTGCTCTTCATCAGCCCCACCCACATCAGAGTAAGTCCTTTCTCACATGCCCTAATTACTACTTCTGCTTCATAACACTTAAATTGGCATGTATAAGTGTGTGTGTGTGCTTGTGTGTGTGTGCATACGTGCGACATTTTATGGTTGAAAAAACACAGTCCTAAGACTGAAATGAATACCAGTTTATGAGCTTTACTTGCTTTCTTGAACTCTATGCTAGGGTCTACATAATCACCATGTTAATTACTAATTCACCATTTTCTCCCCCATTCATTTCCCTCATATTTCTTAAAGTCTGCTCACATACCTTTCTTCTCTTACACTTTCCTCAGCCTGAGACTGATTCTGATCCTTTTTCCTTTCCTCATTCTTTTGTACGGAAAAAGCCCAGAGGCCTGTTCTGGCAAGACTGAGCCCTTCTCAAAAGATGGAGAGGATAAGAACCTGAATAGAAACATTAAAAAGTGCTTACTAAGTACTTGTTGAATAATTCAGTGTTTTTTTTTTAAGTCATTTATTATTAGGGATGCTGGCTTTTTTGTTAAAAAATGTTGAATAATTTTTGTTGATTAGTGTAGGACCTATCAAATTGATATACTTGATCTGATTATTCAAGAGAAATAGCATTTTTCAAGTAATATATAAACCCAAGTGAAGTACATTAGTACCTTCAGGGTACAACTTGGGGAATTCTTTTTCTAGTTGAAAAGAGCTAATGCTTTTTCAGGTATACTGTGTGCTTAGATTGTTACATAAATATAGTTTATTTTTTTATGTCTGCAGTGAAGGTGGTTATTCTTCCCATTTTATAACTGGGAACTGAACTTCAGGGATGTTTAGTGGTTAGCCAAAGGCCATTAGACTCTAAGTGATAGGCCAGGGGTCTGAACCTAGGTTCAAAGATCTAAAGATTACGTATTTTTACATCCTACCACGACTGGGGATGTAGGCAAGTAGGAATCTTTGCCTCAGCTTGGTAAACTCTTAGTTTGAAAACATTCTGTACAATAGTCTCCCTTATCCACAGTGGGTATATTCCAAGACCCCCAATGCATGCCGAGATAGTATCTGACCCTATATATACTGTGTTTTTCTCCTATACATACATATTCATGATAGTTTACTTTATAAATTAGACACAGTAAGAGATTAACAGTAATAATAATTATTAAATAAATAAATTAGACACAATAAGAGAGTAGCCAATAATAAAACAGAACAATTTTAGCAATACACTGGAATAAAAGTTGCATGAATGTGGTGTCTCTCTCAAAATGTCTTATTGTACACATTTAATGCCTTTTCCATCTGAACTAAGCATTTGTGTCCTATGGCCATGACTTTCGAAGTTTGAGGTGCAACAGTAAAACAATCACGAATGTCTTTTTCCTTTTCACAACTTTATGGACTGAAGATTCATTCTTACTGTAGATATTAGCAACCTCACCATATGATATTTTTTTCTTATTAAGTTGAGAACTTTTACCTTTTCACTTATAGGAAGTGCATTATGTCTCCTCTCTTTCTTTCTTTCTACTGAAGTAACAGCTTCTCTTTGGCTGAATTGCTAGTATGACTACTCTTTCACTTTGAGGCCATTATTAAGTAAAATAAGGATAACTTGAACATAAGCACTGTTGGTACCTTGACAGTCATTGGATAAGCTACACAGCTTCTTGTTGTTTAGTTGCTCAGTCATGTCTGACTCTTTTGCAACCCGATGGACTATAGCCTGCCAAGTTCCTCTCTGTCCATGAGATTTTCCAGGCAAGAATACTGGAGTGGGTTGCCATTTCCTCCTCCAGGGGATCTTCCTGACCCAGAGATTGAACCCGCATCTACTGCACTGCGGGTGGATTCTTTAACATTGAGCCACCTGGGAAACCCCAGACAGCTAGTCATTGTCTATTGGGGAATAAAGGGTTGATTCACATTCCTGGCAGGATGGGGCAGAACCACAGAGATTTCATCGCATTCCTCAGAATGGGACACAATTTAAATATATTAATTGTTTATTTCTGAGATTTTCCATTTAATATTTTTTAAATTTGGTTGAGAGTTTAGCTGAAACTGCAGAAAGTGAACCCGTGGACAAGGGGGCGACTGTATACTAGTCTCCAATCAGTGTGTAAATTACTTAATGCGTAATCTGAGGGAAGCTGGAGTCCCAAAGAATGGTTCAGTTTTTTTTTTTTTTTTTTTTACTCACTGTGTCCCTTTTCTCATCTTTTCTAAGTAACATAGAAACTTTTTACCAATTTCTATATTGTAAGACTCCCTGTTCAAATAAAATTATTCAAATTTAGCACATTTATTTCCAAATAAGTTTTGAGATATAAGCACTGCAGAAAACTCATGTTTAGTTAAAAACACCAGTGAATATTGAAAACATTCTTGGTTGTAAGTAGAGATCTGAGAATGTTATTATGTAAATATAATGGAAATTTTATTTTTTATGCTTGTAAGAATACATTTCTGAAGGTATTCCAGGAGGGTGCTCACATGAGTAAGAAAAATCCTGAGAAGTGAGGAAAGCAGACCCCTTTTACTTTTGTTTGTATTGTTAAATATTATCAATTCACAATTAATTAAAACAGCCTAGAAAATCTTTTCATTTAGGAACAAAAGTTTATAACACTTTTTTTGAAATGTTTGCACTGTAACAGAAAAATAACCATCTAACAGACTATAGAAGTGAAATAAGTTAATTTGATCCAGAAGATGAGCACAATTTAGACAATGGTTGGAAGTGAATTGCAGCCAAATTGAGAGCTCTGTTTCCTTTGTTGGGGGCACAGGGCAAGAGCAGGACCAACTCAGAAGTAATTGAAGGTCCTCGTAACTGGAAGTTGGGAGGGAAGTTGTAGGGTTGTAGTGACAGACAGGGGACTTCCCTGGTGACTCAGATGGTAAAGAATCTGCCTGCAATGTAAGAGACCCAAGTTTGATCCCTGAATTGAGAAGATCCCCTGGAGAAGGGAATGGCTACCCACTCCAGTAATCTTGCCTGGAAATTCCATGGACAGAGGAACCTGGCAGGCTATAGTCCATGGGGTTGCGAAGAATCAGACAAAACTCTCCACTTTCATTTTCACTTTTCAGTGACAGACTGATGGGGCTCACATGGCATACAGAAGAACAGAGTGCACAAGAATGTAATTCTTCAGAATGGAACGAAGAAGAGAGGTACATTAGAATATCAGTAAGTTTTATTACAGAAAAAGAAATTTTAAAAATTAAGCAGTATACAGACAGTGATGGGAAATTAGAAAAAAATAATCTTATATAAACATATTAAAAAGGACTATAGATTTTAAAATTTGAGAACTGGCATCTTTAGATGATTTTATTGGCTTCCAGCAAACATTTATTTGAAACATTAGACTTGATAGGTTTTTCTCTTTTCCCTACTGAATTCTTACCAGTTACATACAATCTATGCCACTGAAACTGATTGGATAGTTTCAGTGGCTCAAGTGATAGGAGAATAATGTTGAATAATATTAAATGACATTACATTTTGCCATTTTGCTATATTGAGCCATTTATCTGTTATCTTGATAATAGAAGAAATGTTGAAAGTATTATCAGAAACTGGGAATTGCAGGTATCAGCTCCTAGCTTTCCACAAGGAAATGAAAGAGTTGGTTCACATATCCAGCATCTTAACTTTTCTAAGGGCATTATCCAGAGGACAGACTGCTATCTCCCCAGTCTTGCAGATTTCAGAGATATGGCACAGGCTAGCTGCCTTGGGGAGAATGGAGAAGGCAGCTTGGGTTGATAGAAGACATAGCACCCACTCAGCTCAGTAAAGAGCAAGTAGACAAAAACCATGGCTGTCTACTTCTCCTTGGGGAAGGAAAGTGTTTATTCAGGCATCTAATGTTACAACTCTTCTGGGAGCTGGTCAAGGGCTATACTTCTGACTTTCCTGTCCCAGAGTGTTGATGGCACCTGGCATAACCTAGCTTCCTGGGGATCAGTGAGAACGGCGCTGGAGATTTGGGTTGGAAGTTGCCATATCCCTTTCCCCCTGGTTCAGGAAGAGCAAGTGGTCAGAAAATTCTCATTCATTATTTTTGGGAATGTAAAATAATTCAGCCACTTTGGAAGACAACTTCTTACAAAACCAAACATAATGTTACCATAAGATCTGGCAGTTGTGTTTCTTGGTAATTGCCCAAAGTAGTTGAAAATTTATGTCCAGGCAGAAACCTGTACATAAGTGTTTATTGCAGCTGTATTTATAATTGCCAAAACATGAAGTCAGCCATGGTGCACTTCAGCTTTGTTGTTGTTCAGTTGCTAAGCATTTTCCAACTCTTCGCGACCCCATGGAATGCAGAACACCAGGCTCCCGTCTTCTACTATCTCCTGGAACTTGCTCAAATTCATATCTACTGAGTGGGTGATGCTATTGAATGATCTCATCCTCTGCCACCCCCATCTCTTTTGACTTCAGTCTACCAGCATCAGGGTCTCTTCCGATGAGCTGACTCTTTGCATCAAGTGGCTGAAGTACTGGAGCTTCAGTTTCAGCATCAGTCCTTCTAGTAAATATTCAGGGTTGGTTTCCTTTAGGATTGACTGATTTGATCTCGTTGCTGTTCAAGGGACTCTGAAGAGTCTTCTCCAGCATCACAGTTCTAAAACATCAGTTCTTCAGTTCTTGAAGGTCCAACTTTCTTGATGGTCCAACTCTGACATCTGTACATGGCTACTGGAAAAACCAAAACTTTTACCATCTGGACTTTTGCTGGCAAAGTCATATCTCTGCTTCTTAATACAATGATATGCTGTCTAGGTTTGTCATAGCTTTCCTTCCAAGGAGCAGGCGTCTTTTAATTTCATGGCTCAGACACCATTCATGGTGATTTTGGAGCCCAAGAAATGGTCTGTTACTGTTTCCTCTTTTTCTCATTTTATATTTTATGAAGTGATGGGACTTGATGCCATGATCTTAGTTTTTTGATTGTTGAGTTTCAGGCCGGCTTTTTCACTTCCTCTTTTTCACCCTCATCAAGAGGCTTCTTAGTTCTTCACTTTCTATCATTAGAGTGGTGTCATCTACATATCTGAGGTGGTTGCTATTTTTTCTGGAAATCTTCATTTCAGTTTGTGATTTATCCTGCCCAGCATTTTACACATGTACTCTACCTGTAAGTCAAGTAAGCAGAGTGGCAATATACAGCCTTGTCATACTCATTCCCCAGTTTTGAACCAGGTTGCTGTCCTATGTCTGGTTCTAACTGTTGCTTCTTGACCCACACATAGGTTTCTGAGGATACAAATAAGGTGGTCTGGTACTTCCATCTCTGAGCATTTTCCACAGTTTGTTGTGATCCACACTGTCAAAGGCTTTAGTGTAGTCAATGAAGCAGAAGTAGATGTTTTTTATGGAATTCCTTTGCTTTCTCCATGATCCAGTGTATGTTGATAACTTGATCTCTGATTCCTTTGCCTTTTTGAAACTCAGCTTATACATCTGGAAGTCCTTGGTTCATGTACTGCTGAAGTCTAGCTTGAAGAATTTTGAGCATAATATTACTAGCATGTGAAATGAATGCAACTGATGGTAGTTTGAACATTCTTTGGTATTGCCCTTCTTTGGGTTGGAATAAAAACTGACCTTTTCCAGTCTTGCGGCCATTGTTGACATAATTTCCAAATTTGCTGACATATTGAGTGCAGTACTTTAACAGTGTCTTTTAGGATTTGAAATAGCTTAGCTGAAATTGCATCACCTCCACTAGCTTTGCTCATGGTAATGCTTCCTAAAGCCCACTTGACGTCACACTCCAGGATGTTGGTTCGAGGTGAGTGATCATACCATCGTGGTTATCCAGGTCATTAAAGCCTTTCTGAATAGTTCTGTGTATTCTTGCCACCTCTTCTTAGTCTCTTCTGCTTCTATTAGGTCCTCACGGCTTCTGTCCTTAACATGCCCATCCTTGCATGAAATGTTCCCTTCATATCTCCAATTTCTTGAAGAGATTTCTAGTCTTTCCCATTCTATTGTTTTCCTCTGTTTCTGTGCATTGTTCCTTGAAGGCCTTCTTATCTCTCCTTGCTATCTTCTGGAACTCTGCATTCAGTTGGGTATATCTTTTTTCCTTGTCTTTTGCTTCTCTTCTCCCCTCAACTATTTGTAAAGCCTCCTTAGACAACCACTTTGCCTTCTTGCATTTCTTTTTCTTTGGAATGATTTTCATCACTGCCTCCTGTACAATGTTATGAACCTGTTTCCACAGTTCTTCAGGCACTCTACCAGATGTAATCCCTTGAATCTATTCATCACCTCCACTGTATAATCATAGGGGATCTGCTTTAGGTTATACATGAATGGCCTAATGGTTTTCCTACTTTCTTCATTTTAAGCCTGAATTTTGAAATAATGAGCAATAAGTAGCTCATTATCTAAGCCTCAGTCAGCTCCAGGTCTTGTTTTTGCTGACTGTGTAGAGCTTCTCCATGTTCAACTGCAAAGAACATAATCAATCTGATTTTGTTATTGACCATCTGGGTGATGGCCATGTGTAGAGTTGTCTCTTAGGTTTTTGGAAAAATGGTGTTTGATATGACCAGGTTGTTCTCTTCACAAAACTCTGTGAGCCTTTGCCCTGCTTCATTTTGTACTCCAAGGCCAAACTTGTCTGTTATCCCTGGTATCTCTCAACTTCCTGCTTTTGCATTCCAGTCCCCTATGATGAAAAGGATATCTTTGAGTGTGTGTGTTAGTTCTAGAAGATGTTGTAGGTCTTCATAGAACCGTTGAACTTTAGCTTCTTTGGCATCGATGGTGGGTGTATAGATGTGGATTACTATGGTGTTGAATGGTTTGCCTTGGAAATGAGCTGAGATACCTCTGTTGTTTTTAAGGCTGCACCCAGGTACTGCATTTTGGACTCTTTTGTTAACCATGAGGGCCACTCCATTTCTTCTAAGGGATTCTCACCTATAGTAGCCTGTTGATTTTAGTTCACTGATTCCTAAGATATTGATGTTTAGTCGACATCAATCTTGCCATTTCCTGCTTGACCACATCCAATTTACCTTGATTCATGGGCCAGACATTCTAGGTTCTATGCAATATTGTTCTTTACAGTATCAGACTTTACTTTCACCATAGTACTGGTGGTGAAAGTAATTCAGTAGGTGACTGAAGAAATAAACTGTGGTACAGCCAAACAATGATATTTTAGTGCTAAAAAGGAATGAGCTGCCAAGCCATGAAAAGGCATAAAGGAACCATATATAAATATGATTAAGTGAAAGTCAGTCTGAAAAGGCTACATGTGACATGATTCCAACAATATATATTACATTCTGGAAAAGGCATGTGCTGTGCTATGTTTAGTTGCTACATTCTGTATGACTCTTCATGACCCCAAGGACTGTATGTAGCCCTCCAGGCTCCTCTGTCCATGGGGATTCTCCAGGCAAGAATACTGGAGTGGGTTGCCATGCCCTCCTCTAGGGAATCTTCCCAACCCAGGGATCCTTTCCTGAGTTCCTAGGAAAAGGCATGGAGACAGCAAAAAGATCAGTGGTTTTCAGGGTGAAAATGATGATAGGTCAAGCACAGAGGATTTTTAGGGCAGTGAAAATACTCTGTATGATACCATAATCATGGATGCATGTCATTGTTCATTTCTCCAAACCTATAGAATATAAAATATCACGAGTTGAACCATAATGTAAACTATGGGTTTGGGAGATGATGTGTCAATCTGGTTCATCAAGTGTAACAAATGTACCACTCTGATAGGGTATATGGATAATGGGGAAGGCCATGTATCTGTGGGGACAGGGGCATATAGGAAATTTCTGTGCTTTCAATTTTGCTGTAAGCCTGCAAGTAGTCTAAAAAATAATGTCTTAATAAAGAACAAGTAAAACTAGCACAGAAATGCAGGGAATGCCAGATTCCAGGTGACTAGCAGAAGTATTTTAAATAATAGTTTTATTTTTATATAAACAGGTTTATTTAAATCTTAAATAGGTAAAAAGCATTATTTTTCAGCTGAGGATTCATATTGGCAGACAAGGGTCCAATCACCTGACCTTTTTGACTTTTAAATAACGTACTGTAATTTTGATGACTATTACTGAATGTGACGTGTGTGTGCTTATACACCGGTTATAAGAAATAACCATGTAGAATGCAGCTGTCATAAAAAAATGTGCTTAATCATTTGATGGATAAGAAAATTATGCCTCTGAACTGTGAATTACAAGATCTCTTGGGAATAAACTATTTGACACAAAGGTGACATTTGAAAATGAACTTGCATTAATAGTGTGGTGATTCTGCCAGGTTCCACTGGAGTTGTCGATAGTAAATTGGAAAAGAGCTGGGACTAACTGTGCACCCGCTTCAGTATCTGTGCTGCTCCTTATCAGGCTCAGTGTCAAATAAACTTCATGAAGATTTAAAGCCTTAGAGATAAGCATGCAATTGAAAATGCTCTCCTATTATGCATTTAAGGCAGTGTGATCCTGCCTGGTCTCTAAATGGAATTTTAAATGACTGGAACCATTGGGAACTAATTTTCTGGGTTGAATGATGATTTTCAGGGATCATTTTTATTACAGTTCATTGTAATATTCCATTTAAAATATTTAGAATTATTTTAAGTGATTTTATAGTTTGGGATTATTGGTAAGAAGATACAAAGGGATTTCTATGGCACAGGCTTGTTAAAACCAGCTTATGTTGCTGGTTTTCCTTACCTATAAGAGTTGTTGCCTAGCAAGAATTATAAGTATGAAAACACCTGATTCCATTTGGCATGCCTGTGATCTGCTTATGGCTTAGACCCAGAGACAAGTGACTTTTGTAAGCAGTCATCTGCTGTGTGCCCTGAAATGATGATTTAAAAAAAAAATTATTTTACTGAGGTATGGTTGATTGCCAGGAGAAATATCAATGACTTCAGATATGCAGATGATACCACACTTCAGGCAGAAAGCGAAGAAGAACTAAAGAGTCTCTTGATGAAAGTGAAAGAGGCGAGTGAAAAAGCTGGCTTAAAACTCAACATTCAGAAAACAAAGATCATGGCATCCGGTCCCATCACTTCATGGGAAATAGATGGGGAAACAGTGGAAACAGTGTCAGACTTTATTTTTCTGGGCTCCAAAATCATTGCAGATGGTGACTGCAGCCCTGAAATTAAAAGACACTTGCTCCTTGGAAGAAAAGTTATGACCAACCTAGACAGCATATTAAAAAGCAAAGGTCCGTGTAGTCAAAGGTATGGTTTTTCTAGTAGTCATGTGTGGATGTGAGAGTTGGACTATAAAGAAAGCTGAGTGCCGAAGAATTGATGCTTTTGAACTCTGGTGTTGGAGAAAACTCTTGAGAGTCCCTTGGACTGCAAGGAGATCCAACCCATTCATCCTAAAATAAATCAGTCCTGAATATTCATTGGAAGGACTGATACTGAAGCTGAAATTCCAATACTTTGGCCACCTGATGTGATGAACTGACTCATTTGAAAAGACCCTGGTGCTGGGAAAGACTGAAGGCGGGAGGAGAAGGGAATGACAGAGGATGAAATGGTTGGATGGGACCACTGACTCAATGGACATGAGTTTGAGTAAACTCCAGGAGTTGGTGATGGACTGGGAGGCCTGGTGTGCTGCAGTCCATGGGGTTTCAAAGAGTCAGACACGACTGAGTGACTGAACTGAACTGATATTTGATTTACAATGTTGTGTTAATTTCTGCTGTATAGCAATGTGATTCAGCTTTATATATATATATATATATATATATATATATGTATGTATACACACACACATGTTCTTTTTCATATTCTTTTCCATTGTGGTTTATCACAGGATATTGAATATAGTTTCCTGTGCTATAGAATAGGACCTTGTGGTTTACCCATTCTATATATAACTATGCATAATAACTTGCATCTTCTAACCCCAAACTCTCAATCCATTCCTCCCCAACCCCTTTCTCCCTTGGTAACTGCAAGACAGCTCTCTGTGTCTGTAATTCAGTCCTGTTTCATAGATATGTTCATTTGTGTCATATTTTAAATTCCACATAAATGATATGATATTTGTCTTTCTCTTTCTGACTTCATGTAGTATGATAATTTCTCGGTCAATCTATGTTGCTGCAAGTGGCATTCTTTCGTTCTTTTTATGGCTGAGTAGTATTCAATTGTATGTATGTATGTATATATGCATGCATGGTCCACATCTTTATTCATTCATCTCTCAGTGGACATTTAGGTTGTTTCCATGTCTTTTTGTTCAGTCCCTAAATCATATTTGACTGTTTTCTACCCCATGGACTGCAGCATGCCAGGCATCCCTGTCCTTCACTATCTCCCGGAGTTTGCTCAAACTCACATCCATTGAGTTGATCATGCCATCCAATAATTTCATCCTCTCTTGCCCCCTTCTCCTCTTGCCCTCAGTCTTTCCCAGAATCATGGTCTTTTCCAATGAGTCAGCTTTTCACATCAGGTGGCCAAAATATTGAAGCTTCCACTTCAGCATCAATCTTTCTAGTAAATATTCAGGGTTATTTTCCTTTAGGATTGACTGGTTTGATCTTCTTGCAGTCCAAGGGACTCTCAAAGAGTCTTCTCCAGCACAGTTCAAAAGCATCAATTCTTCGGTGCTCAGGCTTCTTTATGGTTCGGCTCCCACATCCATACATGACTATTGGAAAAAACATAGCTTGGACTATATGAACCTCTGTCAGCAAAGTGATATCTCTGCTTTTTAATACCCTATCTAGGTTTGCCATAGCTTTCCTTTCAAGGAAAAGCATCTTTTAATTTTGTGACTGCAGTCACCATCTGTAGTGATTTTGGAGCCCAAGAAAATAAAAGTATCTCACTGGTTCCCCATCTATTTGCCATGAAGTGATGGGATGCCGTGATCTTAGTTTTTTGAATGCTGAGTTTTAAGTCAGCTTTTTCACTCTCCTCTTTCACACTCATCAAGAGGCTGTTTAGGTTCTCTTTTCTTTCTGCTATTAGTGATATCATTTGCATCTCTCAGGTTGTTAATATTTCTCCTGGCAATCTTAATTCCAGTTTGTGAGTCATTCAGCCTGACATTTCATAAGATGTACTCTGTAAATAAGTTAAGTAAGCAGAGTGACAATATACAACCTCGACATACTCTTTCCCACTTTTGAACGATTCTATGTTTTGGCTATTGTAAATAGTGCTGCTGTGAACATAGGTTTGCATGTATCTTTTTGAATTTTATTTTGTCCAGATATATGCCAAGGAATGAGGTTTTTGGATCATATGGTAACTCTATTTTTTTTTTTTTTTAGAAAACTTCATTCTGTTTTTCAGAATATCTGCATCAATTTTCATCCACACCAATGGCATAAGAGGGTTACCTTTTTTCCATACCTTCTCCAACATTTATTTACAGACATTTAAATGATGGCCATTCTGACTGGTATGAGGCGATACTTCATTGTAGTTTTGATTTGCATTTCTCTAATAATTTGGGCTGAAATGATTTAATGCATGTTCCAAGATGCATTGTTCTACTTAAAAAAATTAAAGACAATCTGCATCAAGTTTCATTGACCCAATAGCCTCTTCAAGATGATGCTGGAAGAAGAACATGGCTGAGGCAACTGTTGAGCTGACTGAGGAGTCCCAGCTGATCACTTAGTAGCTATGTAGTTGGGGCAAAGTTCTTAACTTCTGTGGACCTTAGTTTCCTCTTTAAAATAACAACATGTATGTGAAACTACATTTACAGACAATGAAGTCTTATATACAAGTTGCGGCAAGACTGTGTCTCAACTGAGTTGCACCAAGCAACATTCCTGGCAGTGTGAGGAGACAGTTTTGCTCGTCAGAACTTGGGCAGGAGATGCACTGCTGGAATCTCGTGGGCAGAGGCCAGGGGTCCTACGGTCCACACACGACAGCCTCCTGCAGCAAAGAATGCTCTGGACTCAAATATCAGTAATGGCTGTTGAGAAATGCTGGGTTAAAATTTAAAAACCCAAACTTGTATATAACTCTAAGATGCTTACTCTCCTAGTTTTTCAATCATCCTTTAAATGCCATAATGATTACTTAATTTACATTTTCATCCCAAATATACTTAAAATAATAGTATTCACTACAGCATTACAACTTATATTTTGCCTTGCTGCTGCTGCTAAGTCGCTTCAGTTGTGTCTAACTCTGTGCGACCCCATAGACGGCAGCCTACCAGGCTCCCCTATCCCTGGGATTCTCTAGGCAAGAATACTGGAGTGGGTTGCCATTTTCTTCTCCAGTGCATGAAAGTGAAAATTCAAAGTGAAGTCGCTCAGTCGTGTCCAACTCTTCGCGACCCCACGGACTGCAGCCCACCAGACTCCTCTGTCCATGGGATTTTCTAGGCAAGAGTACTGGAGTGGGGTGCCATTGCCGTTTTTATTATATTACCACATATGTTCAGCTTTCTGTTAAGCTTTATATAAGGAATTATATTTATAAAAGTTCTCAAGTTAATCTGTAGGATTCCTAAATTCACAAATACTTTAGTCTTTTAAAAAATATTTGATAGTTTTTATATTAGTTTATTATAATTCCATCATCCATTATTTGAAAATATTAAACCAAGTGTGTTCCAGCATTCAGGATCTTTTTGGATTTCAGATAGGTGGCTCAGGGGTAAAGAATCCACCTTCCAATGCAGAGACACCGGAGGTACAGGTTAAATCCCTGGGTCAGGAAGATCCCCTGAAGGAGGAAATGGCAACCCACTCCAGTATTCTTGCCTGGAAAATTCCATGGACAAAGGAGATTTGTGGGCTACAGTCCATGGGGTCACAAAAGAGTCTGATATAACTTAGCGACTAAACAACAACAATGTCATGCCAACTTTGCATATGTGTGTATTGTGTAATGCCTCGTCAAGGTCTGGGGCACTGTGCTGTGTGCAATAAAATATGTAAATAGTCACATTAAGTGGGTTAAATGTGCTTATATCAGTGGAGATCAAAGTTTACCTAAAAGAATTGAGGTTGGGTGTTGCTGCCAAATAAATTACAAAACAAGGCTTTCAGATTTTAGAGCCCTTGTGAATTTTGAAATTGTAGATGAGATATTCATGTACCTAAAGCATCTGCCTGGAATGCAGGAGACCTGGGTTTGATCCCTGGGTTGGGAAGATCCCATGGAGAAGGAAATGGCAACCCATTCCAGTACACTTGTCTGGAGAACCCCATGGAGGGAGGAACCTGGTAGGCTACAGTCCATGGATCACAAAGAGTCGGACACGACTGAGTGACTTCACTTTCACTTTTACTAAGCATAATGCCCCATGCCTCTGGAGTCATGTTATATCACACAAAAAAAGCAATAGAGTATATAAATTTTACTATACCACACAGATATGCAGCCCTCTCCCAGTCAGTTCAGTAATTATTGGAAAGGGCATGTACATTTGAAACACATACTGCTTTAATTAACATTCCAAGTTATGCCAGACTATATAAATAAGTGTCCCAATTAATGAGTAGTTGCAACCAATTTTCATAGTTAACAGGGAAAATATACCCTGCAAAATGAAAACACTTGTAGAAAGGATAGAATTTATTACACAAGATGTTTACAAACTATAATTGGATATATACAGTCTGAGAGTGAAAGTATTATTAGTGTCTATTTTAATTAATAGTAAATATGTATGGTCAGAACTTGACACAGTTTCAGAACAATGTCACTCTGACCGTGTTTAATAATACCTTCAATTCTTACTGTGTTCCCTTATGAATGCTTAAAATTTAAGACTCTCAAAGAAAGGGATAAGGGGACAAATACTCAAGAAGCTTGATATGATAAAATGAATTGGAGATGCAAGAAAATGCTTTTCAAAGATAGTGCTTTCTGCCTAAGACTATGAACATGGTATGTGTAGAATTCCTAACTTAGATTTATAAATGAGTAGCTTTTCCTCTGGCCTGTTCTTCAAGGTTTCTTCACACTGGAGCACATGATATTGAAGTATTTCAGGGCTTTTCCTCCTTATTATTTCCCATATGCTGTAGGAGCCTTGGTCCTGATGGCTACTTCTTGCTTAAGGCAAATGTCTTTGATGTAGGTTTCCTTGAAATCCACTCCATGTTTGAAACCATCCAAAAGGACTTTGGTCTCCAGGAATATGGTAGTAGACAACCTGAAAATATTCCCATTATAAAACATTTATGAGTATATAAAATAAAAAATATCTTTTAAGTTCCAGAGCTAGGGACCTAAAAAGTAAAGAACACTTCCAGCTCCTAAAGAATGTAGTGGGAAACCAATTCAGGAAGCAAAGGCCTGAAACAGCATTTAATGAGGAGCTTAGGATTTTAAGACTTAAATGATGAGAGGAGAAGGGGCTTTGGATAAAGAGAGGATGTTGGAACCGAGTTACTTTTAAAAGCCAATACCTTCAGAAACTTATACATCATAATGTTATGGAGTAGGGGAAAAATGCTAATTGGCTAGGGAATATGACAAAACAAGTTGGTAAAACTTGGTTTTTGACACTGGGTAGAACATGAAGATATACCTGTTTTATAAAAGCTTGTAGGCAGGACTTCCTTTCACATTTGCCAAATATGTAACCTCAGGATATTAATAAAAATTTTCTTTGGTGTAAGCAAAAGAGATGCCTATTGTTTGTACAGAAATAGATAAAGCCCTGGCTATTTTGGTAATGATCCAAAATTACCAAAATTTCAAGAAAAAAATTGAGAATAACTTAGCAGATATAACAAATACAGGGAATAACCCCTAAAAATGTAGAGCTATCAATCATAAACCATAATATAAGTATTTAAGATTAGCAAATTAATGAAGGAAAAAATTATATGTATAAAGTAAGATAAAATATTACCAGGCTAATTTTTTGAAATGACATGATTGGTTGTTAGAAATTTAAAAATATTGTTCAATAGAACAACTTAAAGATAAAATTAGATAGAGCTTAAGAGGAATTTTGGGCTTCCCTGATGGCTCAGTCAGTAAAGAATCTGCCTGTGATGCAAAAGACCTGGGTTTAATCCCTGGGTCAGGAAGATCCCCTGGAGAAGGAAATGGCAAACCACTCTAGTATGTCTGTTTGGGAAATTCTATGGATTGCAGTCCATGGGGTCACAAGAGTCAGACATGACTTAGTGACAAAACCAACCAACCCAAGAGGAATTTCATGACCAATAAAGCATATTAGGGGCAGTTATCCAGGATGCAGCCTGAGAGGTAAAAAGATAGAAAATATTGTGAATCATGGATCACTAAATGTTAGGTGAACATATACATCTACAAATGGGTTCTAGACTGAGAAAACTGGGAAAATAAAGTGTTAGTCACTCAGTCGTGTCTGACTCTTTGTGACCCCATGGACAGTAACCTGCCAGGCTCCTCTGTCCATGGGGATTCTCCATGCAAGAAACTGGGGTGGGTTGCTGTTCCTTTCTCCAGGGGATCTTCCCAACACAGGGATTGAACCCAGGTCTCCTGCATTGCAGGTTTATTCTTTATCATCTGAGCCACCAGGGAAGCCCAGATAAAATTGGGAAAATAGGGGGGATATTACCAAAATAGAAAATAGTTGAGAATTTTCCAGACTCTCTTGGATTTTTCACAGACATGACTCCTATGGATTCAATAATTACAATGAATCCAAGCACAATATCAATTAAATTCACACTTGGAATATTAAAATTAAGTTGAAGATAACAGAAGACATTAAAAGTACCAGAGTAAATGCTGATGGCATACAAAGAAGGTGATAGATGGTCAGCTAATTTATCAACAATTTTAATAGAAAACTTTAAATAGTAGAATGATTTTTGAAGTTATTAATCTGGAATTCTATAAACTACAATTTAAGAACATGGGCAAAATAACCATGTTCAGGCTAACACTGAGAGTTTCCTACTAATAGATACTAAAAAACAAACAAAGAATGTAGTAAGGGAAAAAAAGTCACCTCTAGAAAGGAGGCATGAGAAGCAACATGGAGTGTTGAGCAAGCAAATTATTAAACATATAGTAAATCAAAATATACATTACAGTTGTGTAAAGCAATAGTAGTAATAAGTGCTTATTTGGGGGTTATAAATCAAGATGGAACTAGAATACTTATGAACAATAACAAGTAAGGCCTACAGGAGGCTATCAATTCATTCATTTAATGAGTATTTATGGGTCAGACAAACACTTTGGGTGCAAGAGATACAGCAGTGAGCAAAACGGCAAACCCTTGTGGAGATTTCATTCTAGATGGGAGAGGCAGTCAGTTATCAGAGTAAAATTAGATAGTATTCCTGGTGAGGATATAGTTAAAGAAAATTTTAAAACAGAGCAGAAGTAAATCCTAAATCAAATGGGTTGCAATTTCAAATAGGAGGTCAGAGTGGACTTCATTGAGAGGGTGACCCTTGAGCAAATCTGAAGGTTGAAAGAGATTCTGGGCACAGAGTAGATGCAAATATCCCAAGGAAGGAGCTTGCCTGGCATGTTTGAGGAAAAGCTGACTCAGAATAAGCTAGGGAGTTGTGGGAGGTGAAGGTGGAGATAGGGGGGTAGAAGATGCAGAGAGTTAAATTGGGTGTTGGGATGAGAAACAACACGGCTTTGGAGAAGAATGACAGGGCAAGAATTACATTTTACAAAGATTTGTCTGGATCCTGTGTTGGGAGGCAAACACAGGAGAAGAAAGATAGATGGGAAGAAGAGTTAGGACACTACTGTAATAGTCTAGGTAACAAATGGAGGGTGTGAAGTTTCCATATGGTTCAGAGGAGGTAGAAAGATTGACTAATTTTAGATATTGTAAAGTCAAATGGGTATGTTGTCTGACTACTGAACTATATGACATTACCATTCTTGTAAGTTAAAAATGGTCAAATATTAGCAACTTCCTGTGGTTTGATATAACAGGATTTTAATAAAGTTGATGGAAAAGTATCAAAAAGTTTAATGAAATGTATTAAAAGAGAACTGGAGAATCACAGAATCACATAAGGTGCAATTTAAATGAAAAGCACAGAGCATGATGGTAAAACCATAAATGTATCAGTATCAAAATATATCCAAAGGGACTAAATTCACTGTTAAAAGACAGAGCTTGCCTGTTCAGAAAAACCAAAAGCACTGTTAAGTTCTTAAGAGAGCCCTAAAACATAAAACACAGAAAGGGGAAAAGTAAAAGCATGAAAAAATCATACTGGGCAAATATTAGCCAGAGGAAGATTGGTGAAGCTATATTATTTTTACCAAAAAAAAAAAAACAAAAAAACACTTTAAGGATAAAGAGGGTTGATATATAATGATAAAGAGAATGGTTCTCAGAAAGATATAAAATGACATCTCATGCTCCTAATATAATCTTGAAATATGTATAGAGAAAAATTGATGAAAATATACAGAAAGTCTAAAAAGTCAATAAGCATGGAGAATTTAATAAACTTCTCTCAGTAATTAGATGAATCAGACCAAATATTTTGGTTAGGTTATAAAGGATTTGTATATCACAGTGAACAATACTGATCTTTTATGCCATAAACTAAGTCTCAAAAACACCAAAATTTTGGTATCATGCCGGTCATGTTCTTTGATCACAGTGCAACTAGTAATTGCAAAGGGATAATTTAAAACCCTCAGATTTCTGAAAATTAACAAGTCCTAAATATCTTATAGGGCTTCCCTGGTGGCTCAGTGGTAAAGAACCCACTTGCCAGTGCAGGAGATGTGGGTTCAATCCCTGGGTCAGAAAGATCCCCTGGAGAAGGAGATGGCAATCTACACCAGCATGCTTGCCTGGGAAATCCAATGGACAGAGGAAACTGGCAGGCTACAGTCCATGGGGCTACAAAAGAGTCGGACACAACCTAGCAACTAAACACCAACAACAAATACCTCATGGGGTGACATTTAGAGTTAATAAATGTTAGAAAATACTAGGTACTGCAAATGATTTGATAGCAGTTGCTATCAGATAATGAAAATACTACAAATCAAATTTGAGAAATGTAGCAAAAGTAGAATTTAATGGAAATGTGTAGACTATAATTATTAGGAAGAAGAAAGGCTGAGAATTAGGTAAGCATCTAACTCTAGAAATGAAGTAGAAGACAATCTCTGATAAACACAACAGCAGAAATTATTATAATAGAAAGCAAAGAAACAGCAGAGAAGGTTGATAAGACTAAGAGCTGGTATTCTGGAAATAATAATAATCTAATTATTTGATGTGGTAGATCAAGGATAAGGGAAGAAGGCACACATAAACAGTAGTAGAAATGATAAAGACACCATGCTGTGCTTAGTTGCTCAGTCGTGTCTGACTCTTTGCGACCCATGGAATGTAACCCTCTCCTCTAGCCAGGCTCTTCTGTCCATGGGGATTCTCCAGCAAAAATACTGGAGTGAGTTGCCATGACCTCTTCCAGGGGATCTTCCCAACTCAGGGATCAAACCCAGGTCTTCCTCATTGC
>SJYT01032938.1:42787-86718 GCA_006410635.1 Cephalophus harveyi
AAACAGCTCAACTGGAATTCCATCACCTCCACTAGCTTTGTTCGTAGTGATGCTTTCTAAGGCCCACTTGACTTCACATTCCAGGATGTCTGGCTCTAGGTGAGTGATCACACCATCGTGATTATCTGGGTCATGAAGATCCTTTTTGTACAGTTCTTCTGTGTATTCTTGCCATCTCTTAATATCTTCTGCTTCTGTTAGGTCCATACCATTTCTGTCCTTTATCGAGCCCATCTTTGCATGAAATGTTCCCTTGGTATCTCTAATTTTCTTGAAGAGATCTCTAGTCTTTCTCATTCTGTTCTTTTCCTCTATTTCTTTGCATAACTCTAGGTAAAATAAAAGAGAAAAGTTAAAATTCTATGGAAAATGTTATGACAATAAATTTGAAAACTTAGATGGGATTAACTATTTTCTAAAAAAACATACCAAACTGTCTCAAGAAGAAATGGAAAGCCTTATTAGACATATTTAAAATAAAAATGTGCTCTTCTGTCTCTAAACCCAAACACCAAACCTACTTGACTTTACTGGTGAACTCTGCTAAACATTCAAGAAACAGATACTCTTAGTCCAATGTGCTGAAAGAAGATCATTGTTAATTTTTTTTAAAAAAATATGTATATATATCCTACTACATATGCTTTTAAATTTAATTTTAAGTGTATAGTTAGGCTTAGAAATTCTATATGTAACCCTGAGTCTTTTAGCTGTTCTATTTAACAATTAGTAGAAAAAGAATTTATAGCAAACTAAGAACTATTTATGACATGCAAGTAGATAGAACTCTTATTTTAAAGGTATTTTCAAAGAGGCTATTAGATAAGAATGTGTATGCAAGACCACATACAAAAATATATGTATTTACCACCTGTTTGAAATGAACCTATGTAAAAGAATTCATATTGGTAGCCATCCGGTTATCATACAACCATTTAGTTGTCCTTGTGTACTTATCTACAGAAAGTCCTTTGTGAAACATTGTTTTCAAAGGCATAATATTATCTTTTGAAGAATATAAACTTTAATCTGAAGTCCTTATAAACCAATTATTTCTCATGAAAGATGTTATCCAACCTAGGGTATCCAACTCCATTCTCTACATGTATGTTCAGGAATTTTTTGTCTCTTTCCCCTCTAGATTTAAGTGTATGTTAATAAATCACTTTAGAAGATTTCTTACCTTCAAAAATCATGTGAAAGTGAGTTTTTTAATGACAATATTTTAGTAGTCCAGAAATGAAAAGGCAATTAATTTATAAGCAAAAGATACTAATCTAAATGTAAGATATGCAGATGACACCACCCTTATGGCAGAAAATGAAGAGGAGCTAAAAAGCCTCTTGATGAAAGTGAAAGAGGAGAGCGAAAAAGTTGGCTTAAAGCTCAACATTCAGAAAACGAAGATCATGGCATCTGGTCCCATCACTTCATGGGAAATAGATGGGGAAACAGTGGAAACAGTCTCAGACTTTATTTTTTGGGGCTCCAAAATCACTGCTGATGGTGACTGCAGCCATGAAATTAGAAGACGCTTACTCCTTGGAAGAAAAGTTATGTCCAACCTAGATAGCATATTCAAAAGCAGAGACATTACTTTGCCGACTAAGGTCCGTTTAGTCAAGGCTATGGTTTTTCCTGTGGTCATGTATGGATGTGAGAGTTGGACTGTGAAGAAGGCTGATCGCCGAAGAATTGATGCTTTTGAACTGTGGTGTTGGAGAAGACTCTTGAGAGTCCCTTGGACTGCAAGGAGATCCAACCAGTCCATTCTGAAGGAGATCAACCCTGGGATTTCTTTGGAAGGAATGATGCTAAAGCTGAAACTCCAGTACTTTGGCCACCTCATGTGAAGAGTTGACTCATTGGAAAAGACTCTGATGCTGGGAGGGATTGGGGGCAGGAGGAGAAGGGGACGACCGAGGATGAGATGGCTGGATGGCATCACTGACTCGATGGACGTGAGTCTGGGTGAACTCCGACAGATTGTGATGGACAGGGAGGCCTGGCGTGCTGCGATTCATGGGGTCGCAAAGAGTCGGACACGACTGAGCGACTGAACTGAACTGAACTGAACCGTCAGGTTGGGTTTAGTTTAAGAACTCAAGGTTAATGAACAGTTAAATCAAGGATAGATTAAAGGAGACAATTCATATATATAAATATATGCAACAAACACATTTGAAAACATTTGGTATCAATAATGATAGAAATCTCTTATGAAGCTATGAATAAATCCAATGAATGATACCTACCAAAACCACCCAGGAGTATTATTCTTAAGCACTGTCCACTCACACACCTTCCTCAAGAGGAAAAGCATAAATAAACATATTTCCTTGTAGTTCCCTTGCATGTGAGTGAAATTTTTACCATTAAACATTTCACTGAGGGTAAAGCCCACTTGAGTGTCTGATCTTTCTGCAGTGGTTTTAGTCTGCAAGTCATGTCGGTGATGCCAAAGCCTAATTTCTTGTTCTTGGAGCAATTATTAGGTACCGTCTTTATTACAAAGTTAGCAGAGTTCTGAGTCCATAATTTCAATTTAGTTTTTTCTGACTCTTAGAGATTTTCTGTAATTTTGATTGAGCTTAGGTCTGTTTTTAAAAGTGAAATGAAAGTGAAAGTCACTCAGTTGTGTCCCACTCTTTGTGACCCCATGGACTATATAGTCCTTGGAATTCTTCAGGTCAGAATACTAGAGTAGGGAGCATTTCCTTTTTCCAGGGGGATCTTCCCAACCCAGAGGTTGAACCCGGGTCTCTTGCACTGCAGGCAGATTCTTTACCAGCTGAGTCACAAGGGAAGCCCAAGAATACTGGGGTGTGTAGTCTATCCTCTCTCCAGCCAATCTTCCTGAGCCAGGAATTGAACCAGGGTCTCCTACATGGCAGGTGGATTCTTTACCAACTGAACTATCAGGGAAGACCTGGTATATTGTTATAATTTATCTAGCATCTGGATGTTTTGTGGAAGCTAAGGGTGTTTTGTGGATGCTGAGCTAAGACTAGAGATCTCTTCAAGAAAATTAGAGCTACCAAAGGAACATTTCATGCAAAGATGGGCACAATAAAGGACAGAAACAGTATGGACCTAACAGAAGCAGAAGATATTAAGAAGAGGTGGCAAGAATACACAAGAACTATACAAAAATGATCTTCATGACCAAGATAACCATGATGGTGTGATCACTCACCTAGAGCCATACATCCTGGAATACAAAGTCAAGTGGGCCTTAGGAAGCATCACTATGAACAAAGCTAGTGGAGGTGATGGAATTCCAGTTGAGCTATTTCAAATCCTAAAAGATGATGCTGTGAGAGTGCTGCATTCAATATGCCAGCATATTTGGAAAACTCAGCAGTGGCCACAGGACTGGAAAAGGTCAATTTTCATTCCAATCCCAAAGAAAGGCAATGCCAAAGAATGCTCAAACTACTGCACAATTGCACTCATCTCACACGCTAGTAAAGTAATGCTCAAAATTCTCCAAGCCAGGCTTCAGCAATATGTGAACTGTGAACTTCCTGATGTTCAAGCTGGATTTAGAAAAGGCAGAGGAACCAGAGATCAAATTGCCAACATCCGTTGGATCAGTGAAAAAGCAAGAGAGTTCCAGAAAAACATCTACTTCTGCTTTATGGACTACACCAATGCCTTTGATTGTGTGGATCACAGCAAACTGGAAAATTCTTCAAGAGATAAGAGTACGAGACCACTTTACCTGCCTCCTAAGAAACCTGTATACAGGTCAAGAAGCAGCAGTTAGAACTGGACATGGAACAACAGACTGGTTCCAAATAGGGAAAGGCGTACATCAAAGGTGTATATTGTCACCCTGCTTATTTAACTTACATGCAGAATAGTACATCATGTGAAATGCTGGGCTAGATGAAGCACAAGCTGGAATCAAGATTGCTGGGAGAAATATCAATAACCTCAGCTATGCAGATGACACCACCCTTATGATTATGGCAGAAAGTGAAGAACTGAAGAGCCTCTTGATGAAAGTGAAAGAGGAGAGTGAAAAAGTTGGCTTAAAACTCAACATTCAGAAAACTGAGATCATGGCATTTGGTCCCATCACTTCATGGCAAATAGATGGAGAAACAATGGAAACAGTGACAGACTTTATTATTTTGAGCTGCAAAATCACTGCAGATGGTGAGTACAGCCATGAAATTAAAAGACATTAGAAAAATCTGTTCCTCAGAAGAAAAGCTATGACTGACCTAGACAGCATGTTAAAAAGCAGAGACATTACTTTGCCAACAACGATCCATCTAGTGAAAGCTATGTTTTTTTCCTCATGTATGGATGTGAGAGTTGGACTATAAAGAAAGCTGAGTGCTGAAGAATTGATGCTTTTGAAGTTTGTGTTGGAGAAAACTCTTGAGAGTCCCTTGGACTGCAAGGAGATCCAACCAGTCCATCCTAAAGGAAATCAGTTCTGAATATTCATTGGAAGGACTACTGCTGAAGCTGAAACACCAATACTTTGGCCATCTGATGCTAAGAACTGACTCACTGGAAAAGACTCTGATGCTGGGAAAGATTGAAGGCAGGAGAAGAAGGGGATGACAGAGGATGAGATGGTTGGATGGCATCACTGACGTGATGGACATGAATTTGAGTAGGCTGCAGGAGTTGGTGATGGACAGGGAAGCCTGGCATGCTGCAGTCCATGGGGTTACAAAGAGTCAGATATGACTGAGTCACTAAACTGACTGACTGAAACTATTTAAAAGTGGTTGAAAAGAAACTAATATAATGTATAGTTTATAAAATATCAGGTAAACATATAAAGCTGATTAAAAAATGAGTTTCTGGATTTCACCATTTTCACTCATTCCTCAAAATTGTATGTAGAAACAACCTTGGATAAGGGCATTAGATTTTAAGCACTCTAGGACAAGAACCATGTCGTCATCTACTGCTGATAAGGTTCATCATACTAAGTGCTCTGCTCAGTGCTCTGTATGTGTCTTACTTGCCAGGGGTTATTTTAACTATAAAACCAGCCTTTAGTTTCTACATCTTTGTATCGAATTATACCAAGTCTATCACTTCATGGGAAATAGATGGGGAATCAGTGGAAACAGTGTCAGACTTTATTTTGGGGGGCTCCAAAATCACTGCAGATGGTGACTGCAGCCATGAAAATAAAAGATGCTTACTCCTTGGAAGAAAAGTTATGACCAACCTAGATAGCATATTCAAAAGCAGAGACATTACTTTGCCAACAAAGTCCATCTAGTCAGGCTATGGTTTTTCCAGTGGCCATGTATGGATGTGAGAGTTGGACTGTAATGAAGGCTGAGTGCCGAAGAATTGATGCTTTTGAACCGTGGTGTTGGAGAAGACTCTTGAGAGTCCCTTGGACTGCAAGGAGATCCAACCAGTCCATTCTGAAGGAGATCAACCCTGGGATTTCTTTGGAAGGAATGATGCTAAAGCTGAAACTCCAGTACTTTGGCCACCTCATGTGAAGAGTTGACTCATTGGAAAAGACTCTGATGCTGGGAGGGATTGGGGGCAGGAGGAGAAGGGGACGACCGAGAATGAGATGGCTGGATGGCATCACGGACTCGATGGACTTGAGTCTGAGTGAACTCCGAGAGATGGTGATGGACAGGGAGGCCTGGCGTGCTGCAATTCATGGGGTTACAAGGAGTCGGACACGACTGAGCAACTGAACTGAACTGAAACTAATATAACTTCAAAGGTGTGGGACCTAAACTTATTCTTTCATGTAGCACCAGTAAGTGTCTCTAAACCTAACAGATACCATATGATGTAAGGAAGATTTTTAAAAAAATTAAAAATTTAATTTTTGCATGAAGTATCTGAAAATAGCCAAAGACTGAAGTATTTGACATCTTTTAAAACACAGTTCAATCGTATTTCTGTGGGTGCATATGTAGAAACTAGGAAAGTGAAGGATGTATTTCACCTGTGGTAGAATAAAATATTTCCCCAAAATGAGTACATATTTGCACTAAGAAAAGGATATATCCTAACTGTGTGTGGAGATGTTTTTCTCTTGGGGTGTAGATGATGCTTACAACTTCAGTTCAGTTCAGTTGCTCACTTGTGTCGATTCTCTGCCACCCTATGGACTGCAGCATGCCAGGTCTCCATGTCCATCACCAACTCCTGAAGCCTACTCAAACTCATGTCCCTCGCATCAGTGATGCCATCCAACCATCTCATCCTCTGTCATTCCCTTCTCCTCCTGCCTTCAGTCTTTCCCAGCATCAGAGTCTTTTCAAATGAGTTGGTTCTTCGCATCAGGTGGCCAATGTACTGGAGTTTCAGCTTCAGCATCAGTCCTTCCAATGAGTATTCAGGACTGATGCTTACAAAGAGAATGCTTTGGATTTTAAGATTCAGCTGGTTCAGTGTGTCACCTAACTGAAAAGAGCACAAAAGGTAGGGAACCAATTGGTATAATTAGTTTGGGTAGGCCTTAATTTTTATTTCTTTTTGTTGTGAACATTATGGTCCAGTAGTTTTCTTATTGTTGAGGCACTTTCTGATCTGTAGCTCTCATCACTATGAATGCTTTGGATGTGACTGGCTATCTTGGCTAATTCTGAATTCATTAGAGCCATTAAACAAATCAGTCTATAATGAGGCTTTTTTTTCCCCACAAACCTTTTACATATCTTCCTCCATAGGACACTTAAAAAGTAGTTTAGTGTCAGCTGCAAATGAGCATCTCTACAGAAACCATTATGTTTTTATGTTGCTTGCAGTACTCCAAGAAAAATGCCATTTATGAGGTTAATTAATTAATTTCCATGTGGTAGCTGACACTTTTGTTTACAGACTCATAATAAGGTCTCACATGACAAATGAAACTATTTGCTATGAGATATACTGTTGTTTACTATATATAAATTATACTTTTCCATATTCAGTTTCTCTATGCTAGTTATGCTCCAAGTTCTTAAAATCTAGTTTAAGATGCAAAAGTCTACATGGACGTTTTAATTTAAGCTTTATCTCTGAATTAACTTTCTCATTATTTTATCCTTGTGATTACTAGAGAGTCATTAGTTTTAAAGTGATGAAAAGCAAAATATTTATTGTGACTCTTTATTCTTAAATATTATTTAGAAAATTCTCTGACTTTTCACAAATCCTAGTTAATATCTTCCCTCTAGTCTTTTGCAGCACACAAAATTTTCCTGCTTTATTAGAGAAGTGAGTAGATTATAGATACTCCCTGGTTGAAAGGTAATCTTTGATCCCCACCACCACCAGCTTTTCCTTGTTCTCTAAAGTGATTATTCATGTAAAGGACCATTATAGATACTAAAACCATTACTCAGATTAGTAACAAGCCCTCCTAAAGTCTTAGAGATGGATAAACTTGATAAATTCACTGGCTGTTCTGAATGGGCAGTCTCACCAGTCTCATTAGCACAGAAGTCACATTCAGAGGACCACTGAAGTCACTCTTCCCACAAGGATGTTGAAAATGAATGACATGGAGCCCTTTTTGAGGGCATTCACTGTAACAAAATCTCATAAGTTGTGTCATCTTTCCAGCGCAGTGCCATAATCATGATGGCTGATCTCTATTACTGCAGAAAGTTCAACCAATTTTATCCATATCACTAACAGAGTCAGAGAGATGATGTGGGGTGGGAGGTGGGAGGGGGATTCGGGATTGGGAGCTAATATACACCCATGGTGGATTCATGTCAATGTATGGCAAAACCAATACGGTATTGTAAAGTAAAATAAAGTAAAAATAAAATTAAAAAAAAAAAAAAAGACTGAAAAAAAAAAAATCTGAAGAAAAAAAAAAAAAAGGATATTCCTGAATGCTCTGTTTTGGCTACATAAATGTGTTCAGCACTTCTGTTCTTAAATGATAAAGGACTAGGAGTTACATTTTCAACAAAAATGCCCCCATGAATATATGAGTGAGCATCTCAAAGCCTCGAGGACTGTGAAACTAACAATTATGCTTGAAAAACTCCCTGTAGGAAATGCGATGGTTTGCTTTGTTCTACAGTTCTCTTGTTCCTGTTGTGGGGCTATGATCATCTGTGTTTGAAACTCAAGATGAAGTAGACCTTCATCTTCTATTGAAAGGCCTGACCTTCAGTTTCCTGTGATCCTTTGGTTAAAAGAAATAAAAGGACCTTTTCTTTCCAGTAAGATTGTCTAGCAGGCATTGACAACCTTTTCAATTCCTCTGTCAAGCTAGGGGGGGCATCCTGGAGTAAGATGTGTCCCTGCTGAGTGACCTTTGCCTATGACCTGACATTTTCAGCGTTTCTTGTTCCATCCTCTCCCCAGACATGTAGAATCTTTGTTACTATCCTTATTTTCAGAGTAGAGGTAGAATCTGATAGAAAAAACATGGAGAATAGACATGGATGGAAAGAGGAGGCAAGAGTAGATGGGCCAAGTGGCAACTGGAGACACACCAGGGAGGCTTTCTTTTTCTTACTGCTACGAAATTTTCCCTGGACTTGAAAAAACTGGGTGGAGAGTTTGGTGTTTGTGCTTATTAATTACATTGGTTTTAAAAAATCTATTATTCTGTGGCAGTGTAAGTCTCCTAGTTTATTTTCCTGATAATGTCATTCTATGGTACTAAAAAATGGTGGTTCTCCATCACCACTTTTATTTCTGAAACACAGATCTTCATTTTTCTGTTTTTTTTTTTTTTGGTTAAAGCCATTTACTATTGGAGAAGGCAATGGCACCCTACTCCAGTACTCTTGCCTGGAAAATCCCATTTACAGAGGAGCCTGGTAGGCTGCAGTCCATGGGGTCGCGAAGAGTTGGACACGACTGAGCGACTTCACTTTGACTTTTCACTTTCATGCATTGGAGAAGGAATTGGCAACCCACTCCAGTATTCTTGCCTGGAGAATCCCAGGGATGGGGGAGCCTGGTGGGCTGCCGTCTATGAGGTTGCACAGAGTCGGACACGACTGAAGCGACTTAGCAGCAGCAGCAGCAGTATCTATCTGAGAGAATAAGTTCAAGCTCTTTAGGTCTCTAACATGAGATTTATTTAATTTTTTTCTTCTGATCAGGCCTAACTTAGCTTCTTAACTTCTTCCTGGTACTTCTCCCAGCACACTCTGTGCTCCAGCCACAATGATCCATAAACACACTTGATTAAGAGTCGAGTTTTGTGCTAAGTCAGAGCCAGAGTTCCTTTCTAGTTCCTTTTTACCCTGGCAGCAGCTCTTCATTCTTATATTTAATTCAAATCTCTTTACCTCCAGGCCGTAGCTCTGTCATTTCTTTCACTTAACATTATTATAGTTGCTGGTCAGGTGTTTCAGTTCAGAGTGATGCTTATACTCTTTCGTATTACCTCATAAATTTATCCCATTTCCTTGACCATTTCCTGCATAGGTTCATTCTTTGGCATTTCAATATTTGTGCCAGTTCTCCCTTTATTTTTTAGCTGAGGGTCCAGCAGTATCATCCCTTGATGTGTGATGGGTTGATGCTGTTGGTCAGGATACAATATTGATTGCAGAAAGAGAGAGGCCCAGAAAGTGGATAATTTATGTTACAGATGCACTCAGCCCAGTATTATTCAATAGAGAGCTCATTGCCTGAGAGTTGTTGCATGATGGTTGTTCACCCTCATTGAAAGTGTAAACTACAAGCGCTTTCATTGGGAGAGAATGTCATAGTACTCTGAAAAGGTGAAAAATACAGATAGCAATACATACAGGTGTATAAATATGTGTTTGGGCTTCCCTGGTGGCTCAGATGGTAAAGAATCCACCTGCAATGTGGGAGACCTGGGTTCAATCCCTGAGTTGGGAAGTTCCCCTGGAGGAGGGTGTGGCAACCCACTCCAGTATTCTTTCCTGGAGAATCCCCAGGACAAAGGAGCCTGGTGTGCTACAATCCATGGGGTCGCAGAGAGTCGGACATGACTGAGTGATTAAGCACATGCACACACTAGTGTGTGTTTGATTTTTCCCTCTTTTAATAGAGAATACTAAGGGACTAAGGGACAAATAACTATAAAAAAACCATTACTTGTGGAACCATCACTAAATAGGGTATCTGTGTACTTGATACTCCTTCAAATGCTTTTTTTTCTTTCATATCTTCTTGCTTTTCCCCAAGGTGTTTTCTTTATCTGGAATACTCCTTCTAAGAATCCCTTTAACTTGGTGATCTTGGTGGCCATACTTGTATTTTGCAGTGGCTATTTGAAATGTCATCTGAGAAGCTTCTTTTTGCTCATCCTCAACCCCTGGAGTTTGTCACGCGTACTTTTATGCTCCTATAGCACTTTAAAGTAACTTTGTTATAAAAATTAGCCTAGTGATTAGATCTCCAGTCTATGTGATTGGAGTTATCAAAAACATGCTTCTATTCATTGTTGTCTAATTGTCAAGAAGCCTCTCAAAACCAAGCAATAAGTATTACAATATCTGAGAACCTCTTCAAGTAGCTTCTTGAGCTCCTGAGGACTAAGACTTGGCCAATTTTTGGTTCAACTCCAATCTCAATGGGTTTTTCTCGAAAGTTCAAGGGTCTTGTGTTAGAAAGGCGAGACAGATTCCAAATTGTATGGCAATACCGAGAGGGCGCCCTGAGAATAGGGATGAGGGAGCTAAGCATTTGGGAGGCACTCAGAATTCTGTGTAAAAAAAAAATCAAAAAACATAAATTTTGGTAGAAATCCAACTTTGGAATCAACCTGGACTAGAGTTAAACTGTAAGTTTAGTAGCAGGGTAATGACAGGGAGGCCTGGCGTGCTGTGATTCATGGGGTTGCAAAGAGTCGGATACAACTGAGCGACTGAACTGAACTGAATGAAGACTTCTCAAGATATGATTATTAGAAACTTAAAACTCTCTTCCTTGTGAAAAATTTCTACTTAATATATTGCTTTCTACATCAATCTCTTCTTTGGGCCCCCACACACATGCAAAACAGAATATTTCCAACTTTGTGTAGGTACTAACTCCTGCGACTATTCTCAGTAGATTAACTTATAGTTTGATCATGCCAGAAGAGAATTATAGCAGGTAAAATTTTATCAAATTGTTTATTATTATCTCAGGAGTGTTTTTCTTGGTTGCAGTCATATTGGGGAGAAAAATGAATGTCTATGAAGGAACTATAACTAAAGCCGCCACTAATATGTGCTTTTAAGACTGGATAATGTTCATTTGTTACTGTATGTGGATGAAACATGTTGTTGTTCAGATGCTCAGTCATGTCCAATTCTTTGTGATCCCATGGACTACAGCACGTCAGGCTTCCCTGTCCTTCACTGTCTCCCTGACTTTGCTCAAACTTATGTCCACTGAGGTGATGATACATCCAACCATCTCATCTTCTGTTGCTCTCTTCCCCTCCTGCTAATCTTTCCCAGCATCAGGGATTTTTCCAATGACTCAGCTCTTCACATAAGGTGGTCAAAGTACTAGAGCTTCAGTTTTAGCATCAGTAATTCCAGTGAGTATTCAGGGTTGATTTTCTTTAGGATTGACTGAAACACATCACTCAATCACAAACCTTCCCATTTCAAGTTTGTTTTTTATGAAGGTAAATAGAAGGAAACTAATATCTGATGAATGTCTCCATGAGTCAGACATTCTTCCAAAAGATTTCTATATTATATTTCACATAATTTTGAAAACACTGTCCTTTGGCAGATGAGGAAGTCAAGGCTCAGAGATATTAAGTAATTTATTCACAGCCACATAGCTAGTAAGGGGTGGCCTATGTTTTGAAACCAAGACTCTTAGATTTCAAAACCCTATATCACGTTATCTTTCAATAAAAATAACAGCACATTTAAAAATGCTATTTTACTTTTGTCTTTCTCTGTATTATTTTACTTAGTGTGAGTGAAGTGAAGTTGCTCAGTCATGTCTGACTCTTTGTGACCCCATGGACTATAGACTAACAGGCTTCTCTGTCCATGGAATTTTCCAGGCAAGAATACTGGAGTGGGTTGCCATTTCCTTCTCCAGGAGATTTTCCCAACCCAGGGATTGAACCCGGGTCTCCCGCATTGTAGGCAGATGCTTTACCATCTGGGCCACCAGGGAATCAACACATGTTGCTGCAAATGACAAAATTTTATTCTTTTTATGGCTGAGTAGTATTCTATTGTGCATATACACCATGTCTTCTTTATCCGTTCATCTGTTGATGGGCACTTAGGTTGCTTCCATATCTTGGATTTTGTAAATAATGCTGCTACCAACATTGGGGTAATGCATCTTTTGTAATTAGTGTTTTTGTTTTTATTTTGGATAAGTACTCAGGAGTGGAATTGCTGGGTTCTGTGAGAGTTCTAGTTTTAGTTTTTTGAGAAACCTCCATACTGTGTGATCTCACTTAAGTGTGGAATCCAAAAAATGCTACAGACTAGTGAACATAACAAAAAGTAAGCAGACTCGAAGATAAAGAGAACAAACTAGTGGTTACCAGTGGGGAGATGGAAGGGGGAAGGAGCAAAACAGGAGTGGAGGAGTGGAAGGCACACGTCTATTGAGTGTAAGATAGGCTGAAGGATGTATTGTACAACATGGGGAATAGCCAATATTTTGTAATAACTCTAAGTGGAGTGTAATGTTTAAAAATTGTACAAAAATAAATAATAGTTTACTTTTGATAATGACTCTCCTCTGGCAATTTGAAAGATACAACACATATCCATAAATAATTATTATAAGTAATAATCATAAACACAAGTGGTTGTAACAGATAATGTCTAACAAAAAATGGCTAGAATTGTTTAAAGAATGTCTGTGCTCTGTGTGGTTCTGGTTCACTTTTTAAAAAAAATTCTTTCAAGTTTATGGTTAAAAATAATGCAAATTAACCACACATTTAACATGTAAATATGAGTGTAAGTGTACATAGATAGCTGTAAAATAGACGCTTTATAAGTTGACTAACATAGATCATCACGTCAACAAATCAGTTTCTGTTTATACTGATCATTCTCTAATCAAACTACTAGTTAAAGAAAGGTGAAATCAAAGGCATGTGACTTGCTGATAAGTGCAAGAGGCACTGACAACTTTGAAAGTGGTTAAATTTGGGATACTTACCTAAGCAGACTTCTAAGTGAAATTTTCCTATCCCAGGGGTGACTGTGCACAAGGATGTATTTCACTGGGTCCTCTAGTACTTTTTTTCATCAGACAATACATTTCAGAAACAGCACAGTTCTGAACTGCAATATTACAGGAGGCAAAATTCAGTATTTTAGGAGTTGCAAAGGTCTGATTTTAGACATTAAAGTTTATTAGGCTGTAATGATAATTTTCTTAATGTTTGGTGGGATTTAACCTTTAACAGAATGACATGCCAGCTCTAAACTGTCTAAATGTCTTGACACTTAAGACTTACACTAAGATACCAATTTTCATCTTAATCCTTAAAAAGGTTATTGAAGTAGATTAAACATGTGCTTAAGGAAGTCAGTGTATCTGACAGCATCCATTCTACCTTATAATAATATGATTTCTATAAATTTTTGACATTTAACAAGGAATCTGCTGATGCCTTTGTCTCAAGGACAGTTCTTCTGCCAAAAAAAAAAAAAAAAAAAAAAAACCCACAAAAACCCTAAAAGATAAGATGGTTATAACCTTCCAGGTGGCAATATTTTTATAATCTTCAAATGTAACCATAGAATTGTGGTCTCTCTGAAATGTACATTTTAAAAATAAATTTTATTGTAAAATGTAAATATTTATATAAAATACCTGTAGTCATTTGTTCTCATTTCTGTAAAACTTCTCCATAGCAAATTAGAGGGGAATGTAGCTTTGTCTTAGGTGCCCAGAATTTCAAGATTGTTAAGAAGATTTATGTAACTTAGAGATCCGCCTTCCATTCTCTGAATATCGTGTACTTATTGAGTACTTCCTATGGAGCTTTGCACTAGTCTTAAATGTTTACAGGAATGAACTCATTTAATCCTCTCTACAACCTTATAAGGTAGATACAGTTATCTGCATTTTGCAGTTGGGAAAACTTAGGTATGAAGGTTGTCTACCATTTTCCCAATGGTAGACAGCTCACTGGTATGTGAGATATTGGCATGTGAACCCCTGCCGTGTCTCTGGGTAGCACCAGCTCCCATTGTAGGCAACTAGTCCTCTTCTTTTCTGACTCTGCTCTATGATGTGTTGTTAAGATCTTGGCTACGTGTGGTGTGAGGGTTTGCTCCAAACTAGACATGCCATCGCTTATTTTGCCATGTGATTAGGTAGAATCTTGTATGAAATTTGATAGGAGGATGTAGGAGGAAGAAAGGAGAGATCAAGAAAAGGAAGCTGAACCATAAGATAGCAGAAACTTAGAAAATACTTGAGGATACAGTCCAAAGTGAAATGCCTGCCTTAGCCATAAACAAACAGATTCTGCTAAGCACAGAAGAGGGAAAATTTCATCTGGAGACAAAAGAATAAAGGACAGAAAGAGAGGGCATGCATTTATTTAAGGTGACAGACCTGCTGAAACTTTCTTTACAAGTTTGAGATCACTTTGCACATCAAACTGAATTGAAACAGATTCAGTGATGAGACTCTGGCTGGCTTCAAATGATTTAACTGTAGTGTTATTCTTACTATTAGTACTGTTAGCTCCTATAGTAAGCTGAAGAAAGAATAATCTTGTGATTGGTCAAGCTTGAGGTGTTCCTGCTTCTTTTTAATAGCTGCTGAAAAACACACAGTTAATTGCCTTCAAAGGTCATCATTGCCTTCAAAGGTCACCATTTTATATGGTCATCATTCGTGTGCCATATAAAACCCTATAAATAGAAGGATATCACAGAAAGTCCTAGCAGTCAGTTGCTGAGATTCCCTTGTACTTATAGACTTGATGAGACAAGCTTCTCAGTCTGGGTTGATTTAGGAAAGTAGAAACCACTTTAGGACCTTTCAGTGAGAGGGGATTTAGTATTGGGATGTGTGATACACAATGATTTGATTGGACCTAATAGAGAACAGTGGAATAGCTCAGAGGCTAGCAATAGCAGGAAGATGCTAGAACCCATAAGGCTGGACAGGCAATGGGTTGTTTGGAGTGAGCTAAAACAAAGGTTGTCAGAGCTGTTTCTGCAGGATTTGGAGTTGTAGAGATATGGCCATTCCAGACGATGCTTCTAAGGCAGAAACAATGAGAAAATTATCTGTTTTCCCCTTCTTCTCTCTCTCCAGTCTAGCCCAAGTGATAAGAGAGCTTGACAATCAAATTAGTAAGAGAAAAGCTGGGAACATACCTGAAAGCAAACAGACGATGATATTTGCACATGTCTCAAAAATGTGTTTCAGACCATAAGGAAAACTTTGGGCCAGGTAGAAATAGAATGTAGACATTTGTGAGATTAAGCTCCTGTCTTTGTCCAGCCCAACTTTGTGAGAGTACTCAGTCATCTCTGACTCTTTGTAACCCCATTGACTGTAGTCCCCCAGGCTCCTCTGTCTATGGGGATTCTCCAGGCAAGAATATTGGAGTGGGTTACTATTTCCTTCCCCAGGGGATCTTTCCAGACCAGGGATTGAATCCCTGTATCCTGCATTGCAGGTGGGTTCTTTACCACTGCATCTGGGAAGCCCTAGCCCAGCCTTGCCTAGGGACAAGCTACTGTAACAAGTCACAGTCTCTCTATCTCTGACCCCCTGTGTAAATATTATGGGAATCCCAGTCCTGTTGCCAGTCCCTCCGAGAGAGAAGTATTTTTTATGCTTGAAATACAGTCCTCTTGCCTAAAAGTGTGCATTCTTTCCTTCTCCCTCTTCTGTACTGAGGGGCACAAAGGTCAGGTGACTGGGGCACTTCACACTTTTTACTGATAAACTTATAGTTCCCTGACTCTGTCTTTCCCACTCTAGATTAGGTTTTGGTCATGTTCTCCCATTCCTTTTATCTACTGCATGGACTCCTGAGACCCGCCCACATTGCCTCTACTGCTGCTGCTTACACATTCACGCCAAAGGCTATAAGAACCAGTCTTCTTCCTTTCTTACCTGAATCAGACAATAAAGCATCTATTTATCATAGCATTATCACGGGTTCCACCCCTAAAATTCGAGGAACCTGTTATAAGAATACAGATGGTGTCCTACTTATCATACTGGTGGTTGACAAATGCATGCTCATGGTAACTGGAAAAGGCTGATTCAAATGTACAATTCTCAAATGTCTCCAGAGCTTTCAACTGGAACATGGTAGCACAGGGAGAGAGCTATTTTTGATCCTGCCCCACTTTCACCATCCCCTCACCTCATTTCTCACCCTGGGGGCTGCCCAGGCGTGTGTGTGAAATGGTGTAGTCCGCACAACTAAGCCTGTTCATAACAACTTCCTCTTCTTGCATCTAAAGGTGTAGGTACTGCTTATCAGAACACAATGTAACAAAATTTGACTGGATGCCTCACTGGACTATAAAGCCTATGAGGCCAATGCTCAGATCCATGACTCACAGAAAACGTGAGATAATAAATGTGTGTTATTTTAAGCTGCTAAATTTGTGGTAATATTTTAATGCAGCACTGGATAATGAATGAGGGGAGAGTCTATGTTAATTTGTTCATCTAGCATTTAGCGTGCAAATAAACATTTCCTACAGAAATGAAATGAATTCATCAAATGTTTATTATGCATCACCAAGTATCAAGAATTACTTTAAGAACGTCCAACACAAACAAAACTTTTGTCCAACAAGACAAAACTCCTTTTATACCGATAAGTACAGGAGATCAACACTGAAGCTGCTGCTATGAGAATACAGGGAAATGTAGAGCAGGCAGGTATAAATATTGGAGTTAATTAGGTGCTTGTTGTAAAATGGGAGTAAGTTTGGATGTTTCACTTGATAGTGTAACACATTTTTATTACCAAATGAGACGCAGAGTAACAGAGAAACACAACTAGACAGAGGGCTCTATTTCCAGTGATCTGGCATTGGATGTCTTTAGTTGCAGAAACTGAAACTTACATATTCCTGGGGTTTCATGAGAGTTGTGGAATAGCTCTTACATGATTGATCCTTGGCACCATGTTGACCTATTCACCAGAAGCATCTTTGTTATTGATCCTTGAGAAAAATTGAGCACCCTCAGAGTTGAAAGATCTGAGCTTTGAGGTTAGGAAGTTTTGTTCCTCTCAAAAGGTCAGAAGGCTGGATGAAAGTAATTGCTATTTAATATATTTATTTAGATGATTAAGAATTTCCTGAGGATTAACCTAAGTGCCTTATATACTGTTATCTTTGACTTTGTTTCTAGTATGAGACATTTTCAAGAAATTATAAGGAAACGTCTTGGTTTACAGCCCAATTTGTGTACTGATCTTTCACAACTAAAACATTAGGTTGAAACCTCCTCAGTGGCAGCAGGGTCAAAAGTCTGAACTATGAATATCTGAAGTCATTGCTCTCATGGGAAATAGAAATGCACTTTAGTCCATGAAAACAGAGAGAGAGAAAAAACCCATTTCTTCCTAATGGTGTGTGTGTGCCTTTTGTAGAGATGTCTGAAAACAACCTGCTGGGCTTTGACTCCCATTTGAAGTTCAAACATGATGCCCGTGGTATAAATTACAAAGCTTTTATTGTGTCATTTTTATGAAGGAGAATGATACATACTATGCTTTAAATTATAGTAATGACCCGCTTATTCAGAGGTTGAATTTCTGACAACCTCTACCCTTGGGAACTCAGCCCAAACTTAGAAGGAAGAAAAATCAGCCTTGAAGGCTGACATAATGGTTACAAAGGCATACACTTCACTCCTAAGGGCAGGGCCTTATTGGCCTCCCTTTAACACACAGTTTTTTAACAAGCTTGGTTATCTGGCTTCCTAGCTCACAGAATACAAGAAACGACAAACTAGAAAAGAGGTGGAGAAGAAAGTATTGGAGGTGGCCATCAAAATAGCCCCTGGTGACTCATACATAGTCTGGCAGGAAAGGCAGAGACTGAAGCTAAAAGGCAGAAACAGCTGAGATTTGCCACCCTGACCAATAAGGACTGTACATTATCCAGAAAATACATAATGATGTTCAGCATCCCCTGTTTAAGAAGTAAAGAAGTCATGTGTAGCTGTGTAACACTTTGATAGGAAATTGTATTTTTCAATTCCTTCTACTTCTTTCCTTCTTCTTATCATTGAAATAGCACAAAAGTTATCTGTGTTGCTATGCTGTGCAGGCAAGAGATGTTACAGAAAGAGAAGAGTCAAATTCCTGGCTTTTGAGCTCTTGTGCATACTTTTATATATCTATAACAGAGATAAAAAGTCTTAAAAGTCACAGCTTTCGCTTGAAAGAGCCAGGAACTCAGGTCAGAATAATAAATTTTATGAATTCCAAAAACTTGCCTTTAAATAGTAAGGCCAGAATCTTGGACGATTCAGTGCATAGAATTTGAACTATAACTGCTAGAAGGGGAAGCATGTTTGATGAGGTAAACACCATTTTCCTGGCCAGAGAGGATAAGAGAATTGGACGGAATATGTGACTTCAGTTTAGATACACTTTGGGTCCCAGAGAAGGGCCTAGTGCCCCCGTTCTGCTTTGGTGAGTCTTGGGGAAGGTGGTAGTGATTAAAATCTCATATAGATGTAGGAGGTCTGAGAGCAGTGTCTTTTGCTTTAGGGTGTAGAGTAGGAACTCTGTGAGATTTAGGTAAATTAAACCATGTGTCCAGTATGATAAGGTAGCTGCATGTCAGTGGATTTTTTAGGACATAGTCTTTCAGAGTTCTCTAATGTAGTGTGAGGATCCATCAAAAAAGCTCACGGCCCAATCCCCTCCCGAGATCCCCTGAGGGCAGTGAGATGAGCCTGCGCCCCAGGTGCGCGTCACGGTGTCAGGAGGTCATGTGCGTGAACCTGGCTGCTGTGGGGAGAGGCCAGAGAGGTGAGGCTGGCTCAAGAAAGGGCAGTTGGTAAAGCTGGTGGTGCCCACCTCTCCCCAGCCCCCTCCTCCTTGACTTGAGCCCAACAGATACCCAGTGAGAAGGAAGGGAAGGATGTGAGGGGAGAGTCGTGGAGAACTGAGGAGTTGCTCAGAAGAGACTGAATTTCATTCTGGAAAGACGGAGTTACCTTTAACTGGCACAGATGAGAAAACAGAGACTCATAAGGAATAAGGTAAATTTAGTTATTGAGAAGCAAAGAACGTTATAAATTTGTGTACATCCATAATGTATTCTAAAAGATTTAAAAAGATCACTTAAAATGGTTAAGATGGAAAAGAAAAAAGTGTTCTGGTATTTCACCTTTATAGTATCTCATCTCCTCACAGTGTCTCTCTCCAAAAAAAAAAAAAAAGCCAAACAAACAAATCCTCTACATATAATATAGTAAAAGTATTTTTAACAGCAGCTCACCCTTATTTTTTTGTGGTAAAGTCCAAAGTACATTGCCCTGGGAGATGCTGTGTTTTTTTTTGAGAACAGAAAAGCTTGCAGGCCACAAGTGGTTAAATGTACGTGAAGCATCATAATGTATATGGTGCAAATACTAAGAATGCTGTTTGTGTTCAAGAAAGGGGGTGTGTTGTCACCTGTTTTCATCTGTAGATGCATCTAGATGATATATACATCCTATGCGTTATCTCTACATGTGCACATTATAGCAAGGGAATGCATTTTTTTTAGATATTCCTACTCCTCTCAGTCCACCTCTGCTCAGCAGTTTTCATATGTGATTAACATCCAGATAGCGTTTTCCACATTAACCTTGTGATGTCTGATAGGGAGGACAGAGACGGATACTGCCTTGCTCAAATGTGTACACATAATCCATAATGAATAACTGCAGCTCCTCAGTGACCATGACAGGACATCACAAGCAAAGTGAAGACCAGGTTCAGAAAGACACTAAATCCAAAAAGCAATATTTAACGATTTGTCTAAGCATGCAGATCAAAACACTAGCAAAGTTCCTCCCTGCTGGGTTTAACCCAGGCATGTCATTCTGTACCCAAAGAGACTCAGCCACAGCTGTCCTTAATATCCCTTTCCCATGGGACATTGGTTTAGATAGGGCTTCCTACATGGCGCTAGTGGTAAAGAGCCTGCCTGCCAGTGGAGGAGATCTAAGAGACTAGGGTTCAATCCCTGTGTCAGGAAGATCCCTGAGAGGAGAGTACGGCAACCCACTCAGCATTCTTGCCTGGGAAATCTCACGGACAGAGGAGCCTGATGGGTTATAGTCCATAGGGTCATAAAGAGTTGGGCATGACTAAAGTGATTTAGCACAGTAGAGCATAACATAGACAAATATCTGCTAGATTCTTCTCTATAGGAGAGAAGACACAGATTCTCTTTTTTTAAATTAATTTATTTTTAGTGACATAGATTCTCTTGTCTGAAACTGCAAAATTCAGTGAAAAGTTATTTTAAGATGAAAAGGAACAAATTAAAGAACTTAACAATTCATGAAATTCTACAAATATAGAAACATGTGGCATTGGGATTGGAATGGTTAATCTTATAGATTGTGTGGAATTCTAATGGGGAAGATTGGTAAAGAGAGACAAAAATGATAAGCTCTTGAATTAATTACATTGATGAGAAAGAAAAAGGTAAGAAAAGTGAAAAAATTGCAGCGGAAGAATCTATAAAGCTTGAGAATTTACAGAATATGAGGACAGGAAAAGATGTGATTCTGAGTTTTTATGCAAGGATGTTTGAATGGATGTTGTCACTAACAGACCAAGGAAACTGGGGGAAGAAGTAGTTATCAAAGAGAGTAGGAAACGCATTTATTTCCTATACATGGAATTTAAGTTGCAGGGGCAGCATAGTGAACATGTCTTGCAGGTAGGTTTTGTGGCTCAGGGGAGTATCACCTGCAATGCCACAGCCATAGATTTGTGTTGTCTGCATTGAAGTTGTAGCTGAAGGTGTGTAGTATATGAGATCCGCCGGAGGGGAAAAGCTAGAGAATTCTGAGCAATTATTTGGAGATAAGAAGTTCTCTTATTAAAGGAGAGAAGCTTTGTTCAGAAAACAGGGATTGATTTCAAGAAGAAAGTGATAGAGTTTCAGGATGTGAATGAATTTTGTTCGTTATGCTGATTGTATCAATGGGGTAAAGTGTTGAAATCTGCATTAGTATAAGACTTAGTGTCTTTTGTTACACAAAAGCCTCCCTACTAAAAGTTCCAAATAAAATGATGCTTGATGTAAGTTGTTTTACCCAAGGATTACTTGTCCTTCTTCCCTCCCACCTTTTTGCAAATTGTTCTTCTGGGTTTGGACCTCTAATTCTGGAGTTTTGAGTCTCTAACACTTTATGTCAGGGGTCCCCAACCTCTAGGATCTAATGCCTGATGAACTAAGGTGGAGCTGATATAACAGGAATAAAGTGAACAATAATTATAATATGCTTGAATCATCCCCAAACCATCCCTCCCCACCCTGGTCCATGGCAAAATTGTTTTCCGTGAAACCAATCTCCAGTGCCAAAAAGGTTGGGGACTGCTGCTCTATGTGATGGATGTAGTCTTTCTCTTGCTCTTTTCCACTTCCATGTGCAAAAAATAACCTAAATGTTCTTTAAGCTCCTCTGATGTTCATATCAGTAAGAAATCGCTGTTTTGAATATAGTGTAGTGAGTTGCCTTCTTCATTTTTTTATTAATGAATTGAGGCAAAATGCACATAAACATAAAAATACTAGCTTAATAATTTCTAAGGCTAATTTAGTGGTAACTATATTGCACCCTTTTGTGTAACAGATCTCTAGAACTTTTCATCTTGAGAAACAGAAACTCTCTACCCATTGAATAACAGTTTGCCTACTCTCTTTCCCCCAGGACTTAGTAACCATCAGTCTTTTTTCTGTTTCTAAGACTTTGACTACTTTAGATACCTCATGTGAGATGAATCATGCAATATTTGTCTTTTTTGGTGACTGACTGACTTCATTTAGCAATGTCCTCAAAATTCATCTTTGATACCAAATATTACAAATTTTCCTTCTTTTTTTTAAGGCTAAATAATATTCCATTGCACATACGTACCACATTTTGTTTACCCACACATACATCAGTTAACATTTAGGTTTTTTACTTGTTAGCTATTGTGAATAATGCTTCAATGAATGTAAACGTGCAAATATCTCACTGCGATTTTGTTTATAGTTCTTTCACATAGATACCCAAAAGTGAGATTGCTAGATCGTATGATAATTCTGTTTTTAATTTTTTGAGGACCCTCTATCCTGGTTTTCATGGTGGTTACACCATTTTACATTCTCACCAACAGTACACAAGGGTTCCAATTTCTACACATCCTCACCAATACTTATTTTCTGCTTTTATGATAATGGCATCCTAATGAGGGCTTCCCAGGTGGTGCAGTGGTAAAGAATCCACCTGCCAATGCAGGAGATGCAAGAGACATGGATTTGATCCCTGGGTTGGGAAGATCACCTGGAGGAGAGGACATGGCAACCCACTTCAGTATTCTTGCCTGGAAAATTCTATGGACAGAGGAGCCTGACAGGCTATAGTCCATGGGGTCACAAAGAGTCGGACATGACTGAGCACATACACACATCCTAATGGATCTGAGATGATAAATCACTGTGGTTTTGATTTTCATTTCCCTGATATTTATTGATGTTAATCGTCTTTTCATATGCTTGTCAGCCATTTGTATATCTTCTTTGGAGAAATGTCTATTTAAGCCCTTTGCCCATTCTTCGAGGGTTTTTTTTATTTATTGTTGTTGAGTTGTAGGAGTTATTTATGTATTCTGAATATTAATTCCTTTTCAGATACAGAGTTTGCAAATATGTTTCCAATTCTATAATTTGTTTTTCACTCTGTTGATATTTCCTTTGCTGAGCAGAAGCTTCTAAGTTTTCTGTAGTTCTATTTGACTATTTTTACTTTTCTGGCAGGTGGCTTTATTCCTTCTTTTAAAGTGGGACAATCGTATTACTGACTCTAAAATCATATTTGCCCATTGACTAAGAGAGACAGACAGGATGCTAAGCTTCCCAGACCCCTACGGCCTGATATTTTCTCACCATTTTGGCAGTATGTCTTTACTTTTCCTCTATGAGAGTGAGTTTATCAGGGGTGAATTCTGTAAGATCCTTGGAAGGTCATTCTTTAGCTACTCGGCAAGATGGGACATTATTTCTGCTGAGGGTATCATTGTTGGTTAAGAGTTGGGTCAGAAGACTGTAACTAATGTATCTCTCAGCTGTAACACTTTCTTGTTACTTAGTATATATGGCAACAAAATTCAATGAAGGGAATAACTTCCAAAGTCAATTAATTGGGAAAGGCAAATAGTCCAGAAATCACAGAGGAATTGCATGTCGTCCATCTATTGACTAGAGCTGCAAACAGAGCTGCTTAATGCAGTGTAAGAAGCTGTCATTGCAAGCAGGCTTTTGCTCAGTTTACTAATACATAACTGACATCCTATATGTCTTTAGGGAATGTTTGTCTGAATTTACGTTTCGTTAATGTTTTTGTCGGTAGGTAAAAAGGGAGATTAGAGTCCTCCCTCCCTCCTTGTCGACCCTATCGGTAAGGGGAGTTCCTTCTCGTGTGTGTCGTTGTGGGACCGAGGGGGAAATAGTGGACGGACAAATTGTTACAACGAAGGTGAGTGGTGAACTAACTACACTCTCGGTCCTAAGGACAAAAGACACTTGGTAGTAAAGGGGTGTTTTTATTAATTTTCAAGACTCCTACTTTATTTTGGAAGATCAATAGGAACGTATATTAATTCCGTACAGGTTGTTGAACCAGTTATCAGGACAACACACTGTTCACACGTTGTTTTACTCAGATATATTCGTCAAGTATCAGTTCGTGGTTGTTCCCCCGAATGAAATCCGAACCTCCAAGGTAATTATCGATTTTGTTACTATAACGGTGTCAGTTGACATATAGTTTGGAACCTTGAAGACAAACAAAAACTTCAACCGGTGTCTTTTATTAAGTATAACCAGGATATTGAAAATTAAAAGAAATCTTTTGTCTAGAAATTAACTCGAGACGGGAAGGTACAGATTTTGTAATAGTAAGACCGGAGTTGGTGATTCTAAGACAACGGTAGTATTGAGAAGAAATATTAAAATAACAGTAGATTAGGTAGACTCGAGGCTTTTACTTCAGATGTCTCACCCACTGTATGTTTGTTGTCTTGATTGAAAGAGTACCAAGACCTCCCACTTTAGGTTTTGGTCGTACGATACCTAAGTCACAGACCATTCCCGGGTGAAAAACCAAATCTTTTCTAACAGAAAAATGACCCAAGAGTGTCCCGTCTTCCATGTTCTGGAGAAGGAAATGGCAACCCACTCCAGTGTTCTTGCCTGGAGAATCCCGGGGATAGTGGAGCCTGGTGGGCTGCTGTCTATGGGGTCGCACAGAGTCGGACACGACTGAAGCGACTTAGCAGCAGCAGCAGCAGAAGGTACAAGAGAACTCTCTGGAGTCTTTTATATAAGGGTACTAGGCCCAGTGTTGAGGGCTCTACAAAGGCCCTGCCTCCAAATAGCATCACTTTGAGAGTTAGCATTTCACATATGCATTTTGTGGTGACACAAACATTCAGTCTATGGTGTGTATCGTCTGGCTGCTTTCATCTTTTCAGTGTTGATTGGCAAAATGTAAACATGGGTGTCATCAGGTTTCCACCACCTGCAGGATGGTTGATAGTGATGTCCAGAACACATTTAAGTTATTTAGGTTAGTGATCATGCTCCAGTGTGATTCACAGATGTTACTCTAAGATGCCTCCATTCTATAACAGGAATAAGTAATGATTTTATGAGAAACACTACTTGGAAATTTGAAAGTACCATGTAAAGACAAAGAGTAAATTTTTCTGTTCCAACATTGGAGCAAATTAGATTGATTGTTGTGATACAAAATAAAATGAATATTTTACCAGAAGGATTCATGTGGTCAAGAAAATATGATTTTGAGGAATTATTTAGTACCTCTTATAAAATCATTTTTCTACGATGAAAACACTTTATGAAGAACAAATGAAAAAAATGAGTGCTGCAGGGAAATAGGAACACAGACAAGTCTGCATTGAAATTCAATTAACAAGATGAAGTGTGGTTCAGGTGTCTTACAGCTGCCAACAGTGAGAGTTTTCATAGCCCTTGGAATGCTGTTTGAATGCTTGTTAAATGGAAAACCCTTTGAAAGGAGGTTAGTATGATTGGCAGTATATGGAAATTAACCCTCAGAGGTAACCCAATTCTTAATGCTTAAACCAAGGGACTGACCACTTGATTTATAATTCAACCCAAATTTTAAATTTCAGTTAGAAGAAGTATGACTTGAAGATTTTTTTTAACACTTCTTAGTTTAAAATAATTATGACTCACAGAAGTTTTAAATAAAGTACACAGAGAAGTCCCATGCATCTTTCACCTGTCTTCCCCATATGTTAACATCTTGCACAACTATAGGGCAATAGCCAAACTAAGAAGCTGGTGTTGGTACAATCAATAGAGCTTTGTCAGACCTCATCAGTTACATGTGTATGAAGGTTTTCTCAGGAAATTTTAATGACTTTACTGTAATTCTTCAGATGGCCTAGATCTAGAGCTTTTAAACCTAAAAATCACATCTTCAGTAAAATGGCAAAAAAGGATCTTGGAGAAATAGCAATGAGTGGTCTTAAAGAGAGATCTTATTAACAGTTCCCTGCTCAGGAATTGAACCTGGGTAGAGGCAATGGCACCCCACTCCAGTACTCTTGCCTGGAAAAGTCCATGGATGGAGGAGCTTGACAGGCTGCAGTCCATGGGGTCATGAAGAGTCAGACATGACTGAGCGATTTCACTTTCACTTTTCATTTTCATGCATTGGAGAAGGAAATGGCAACCCACTCCAGTGTTCTTGCCTGGAGAATCCCAGGGATGGGGGAGCCTGGTGGGCTTCCGCCTATGGGGTCACACGGAGTGGGACACAACTGAAGCAACTTAGCAGCAGCAGCAGCAGCAGTCTGGATGAAGTCTGAACCAGGTGGCTCAGATGATAAAGTATCTGCTTGCAATATGGGAGACCTGGGTTCAGTCCCCAGGTTGAGAAGATCCACTGGAGAAGGGAATGGCAACCCACTCCAGTATTCTTGCCTGGATAATCCCATGGACAGAGGAACCTGGCAGGCTACAGTCCATGGCATTTCAAAGAGTTGGACTGGACTGAGCAATTAACATTTTCTTTCAGCTTGGATAAAAGCCAGGAATCCTAGCTGCTAGACCACCACAGGCTAGAGACTGGAAGTAAAATTCCCTTGCCTCTTGCCCCATTTAACAGCAGGAGTGTTTCAAGGAGGCAATAACTGTAAAAACAGGTACAAAATCATTAGAGATACAGTACAACAGGTTGGGGAGTACATAGAGAAACAGTGTTTATTTCAGACAGAAGCAAAGCAGAAATACACATCCAAAGAGAGAGTATGTGGGTGGCCTCCCTAATGCAGTAAAGAGGTGATTTAAATCACTTATACAGAGCAGTTCTTCCTGGTCTTTGTTTACCTTTGGCTAATTGTCTTGTTTCTTTTTCCACAACTGACTGGTTTTAGGACCCTCCCCTACATGTGTGGGCTACTTTTTGCTAAGATGGATTCCACTGCAAAGGCTTCTGTGGGGTTCTGTTGTCACCTATTTGGGGTGGCAGCCCCTCCTTCTAGACCCCCAAGTACTGTGTCTGGGCCTGTGCAGTCAGGGGAAGTTCCTTGACCTCAGGAGTTGTCATCTTGCCTTGTTATTCCAGCAGAGCTAGCTTTTGCCACTAGCTTTGTCCTTGGAGTATCTGGGGGAAAGCAAAGCTTCAATTTCACTCCACTTGACAAACACCAGCTGTTCATCCATCTATCTCCTACCTCAAAAGCACAAACTGATTCTTATTTTCTTGAAGGAAAGCTGCATATAGAGTCTGTTGTAACCTCAAATAATCCACTGCTGAATCACTCAGAAAGAACTGCCAGCAAGTCTTCCCTGATTTGATCCTGATCAAACCAGCCAAAATTGTAGGAGGCTATCGCTTTATTCATTAGACTAAGTTTACTTCAATTAAGAAGGGTAACTGAGAAGCACTCTTTGATAGCATTTATGGGATGGTTTATTTAGTATAGTATTAGTCACTTAAAATATTTTGGTTTTCATTTTTTAAGGTGTGTTCAGATTATTTTTGCTCTGTGGTATATGGTATTATCTATTTTTATTTATTTATAACTTGGTTTCGGGTGTTTGTGTTATGACTGGAAGTTTTGTGTGACATTGTACATCCTTTGTTTATTCTTCTTGCTCCTATTGACATTGTTAGAGTGTTCAGCCTGGCACACTGTGGGAAAGCAATACGTATTGTTGGAAATGAATAGCTCTTTGACTTCCTTTTGGAACCAGATGCTTCATTTTTCTCTGTAAGTTTTCTGTAGCCATTAAGTTTCTCTGGCTCCTATCATCAAGTAGCGTGAGGCCCAGACCCAGAAACAATGTCTTTGGAGTAACAAATAAATGAGCTCCTATTTTCTTAATTCTTCTACTTACGAGCATCTCATCACAGATTTTCAAACTCTTCATTTGGTTAACTTATTTAAGGGACTTCCTATTTCTTTATCAATTCCTTCTATATCTAATGCTACTTTATCTGTGAGACGCTCGGTAAGTCATTTTACCCTTTAGGGTTATTTTTTCTCTAAAAATGGAGTTTGAATCATCTTAACTTTTCTTGTGTAATGGAAAATCTCATGGACAGAGGAGCCTGGTGGGCTGTGGTCCATGGGGCCGCAAAGAGTCGGGCACGACTGAGCGACTAACACTTACTTACTTATTTAGTGGTTAACTTGTTAATTGTAACTCCTTTCAGTATATGGTTATTCTACAATTTATTTAAGCATTTTTCTATGAGTGCTTATTTGGGTTGTTTCCAGTCTTAACCATGTGCTTAATAAATTTCAAATATGTTTTTCAAGTCTGGTAGATTTAGTGTCAATGCTACTGAGGACAGAGGATTAAAATATTGCTACTTAGGTAAGAGTTGAATAAATTACTTCCTTCAGCCTTCTCTCTCCACCCAATTAACTGCTTTTATTTCTCTTTCTACTTTTGTGATTTAATTTATGTATTCTAGCTCTCTTTTTTCCCTATCTTTCTAATCTCACTTGCTGTTGTTCATTTAGATTGAACAAGAGTCAGGAATCCCTAAGTTCTGAAAAGGTTAATATATTAAGAGAAAGTTATATTTAGTTTTCAGGTTTTTATATTATTTTATATTGATTGAATATTAATGTTTGTAGTCCTCTCCATGAAGCCCCTTTCAACATTTCTAAAACCAAGAATGTGACTTGAGTTTTCTTTGTACTATCCTCCCAAAATAAAGCATCTAGTAACAGTGGTCTGAGAAAGTTACAGAATAAAGTAAACCAAGAAAAGTCTGATAGTTGAATAAGCAATAGAATAAAATCTTACCTGTTGCTCTTACCTTAGTAGCGTTTAGCTTTTATTTATCATTGAAAAAATGTACTGGAGGCTGGAAATAGGTAATAAAGCAGCACAGTTACTGGTGAGGGATTTTTGGAGGTTGTGTTTACACTATTAATTTCATCTCAGTTATTTTACCCCATTCCTTCTCGCCTCTGCTCTCGACTTCCCAATTTTTCTGTCAGGAAATACAATATGATGATGAAGAATGATAGCTGGCAAATAAACTGACCATTTGAAGATTCAATTTCTTCCTCTGTGGATGGAGATAATGCAGTTTCCCTATTAATATTCTTAAAGAGCATAGCACAGTGACCAAAAGGTTGTGATAGCTCAAAGAAACACTGTAAGTGCTAACTCATTAAAAGAAATGTTAAAAAATGAATGACACATGCTTTACCCTTGAGGCGCCAAAAGCTAGTGGAGTGAGTATCTTCCTATCTATTAATATCTTTATAGCCATCCATCTATATCCATTGTTCTAAAAAGAATTAAATACATTGGAAATACAAATGAAGTGCTATTAGAAACAGAGGAAAAGGTGATTGATTTTGCCTAGGGAGAAAACAAATAGAGCAGGTTAAACAAAGGAAGTGATATTCACAACCGATTTTGAAAAATAATTTAAGTTTTTGATAGAGAATTTCAGAGATGAGAAAGGCCATTGTGTACACACAGAGAAAAAATATTAATGTTGGGTGAAGACATTGGCATATTTGTAGACTGAGAACAAGAAGTCAACAGAGAGGTAGAGGTTGGATGGGGAGGCAGAAAAAAAGTCAAATTATATCCAGGGGAGTTAGAAGAGGACAAAATTTAGAGCTTATTTACAAAATAAGAAAACACTTTGCCATGTAAAAAAAAGGAAGGGCCTTGTAAAAAAAAGGAAGGGCCCTTAGCTTAGTTGCTAGGAAAGGAGGTAATTAAAGAAGGAGTTAAATTTAGAGGTGGAAGAGAGAAAAATTAGGTGGAAATGTTTTTATTTAAAATTGTTTTGATATATTATAAAATGAGTGCGGGATGATTCTTGGAGGACTTGAAGAAAATGATGACTGTTTAGATAAACAGTTTGGCATGTCAACTCAGAATGAATGAAAAGACAATAGAAATGACAGTTTGCTGGAGGTTATAAATTTCTCCCAGGTAAGGATCATTTCTTAATCTGTTAGATTTCCCCAGTTAGTTTTGATGTCTCTTGCAAAGACCACAGCTTGAGGCCGTCAATACTCATGCACTACCTTCTATATGCTAGGCATGACATCAATAGCTGACATTTATTGTGTGTTTGCTATATGCTAAAGCAGTTTGAATCTGTTATTTAATCCTCCTAAAAACCTTTGAGGTAAATACTATTTTCTTTCCTTATTTCACATAAGAAATTATTGAAGTCAAAAAAGTCAAAGGCAGAAAGTTACAAATTAGCAAACCATAGCTGGAATGCAAGCAGTCTGGCTTCAGAGCATGTGCCCTTAACTTTTATGCTGTATATCCTGCCCAACACATAGTTAACAAAACTGATATGGTCTATGCCCTTTGGAGCTTATAGTGTGGGCAGAAAACAACAACAAAAAATGCATATAAGTAAAATAAGAAAAAAAAAAGTAAAAATTATGGTAAACATTAGAAAGAAAATCAGTAGAAGGAGCCAGCCAAGAGAAAAGCTGGGGACAGAATATTCTAGGCAGAAGAAAGAATACCTTAAGGATTTACAATGGGGAAGACGTTGGTAATTGTGAAGACCTGAAAGAATACTGAAGAATAAGAGAAGGAGTGAGAAGCAAGAGATAAAGATGGAGATATAGGTAGACACTGTATCTATTGAAGCTTTGAGAGCTGTGGTAAGAAGTTAATACTTAGAGATATTGTGGGAAATGATTGTAGAAATTTAGCCAGGGAAGTGACACAATCTGCTTGGCATTTTCCTGGCAGATTTCTGAAAAGAATGTATAGAAATGAGTTCAGATGGCAACTAGGAGGTGGCTGCCAAAACAGATCAGGAAAAATATAATGGTAATTTTGACAAGGAAAATGGCCAAGGAGACTGAAAGAAAGGAAATGGTTCCATATATATTGTGAAGGAGGAATCAGCCAGTCTACAGAGGAGAGAGAGGGAAAAAGAGCTCTCGAGGATGACTTCTAGGGTTTTGGCTTGAGCAGCTGGTGGCTAGAGGTATAATTTAAAAATGTGTGGAGATTGGAGGTATGGAAAGCTTTGAGATATGAATCAAGAGCTGATTTGGGGTATGTTAAATTTGGGTACTCTGACATATCCAAGTGGAGATGCTATGTTCAATTCAGTTGCTCAGTTGTGTCCGACTCTTTGCGACCCCATAAATCACAGCACGCCAGGCCTCCCTGTCCATCACCAACTCCCAGAGTTCACTCAAACTCATGTCCATTGAGTCGGTGATGCCATCCAGCCATCTCATCCTCTGTCGTTCCCTTCTCCTCCTGCCCCCAATCCCTCCCAGCATCAGGGTCTTTTCCAATGAGTCAACTCTTCGCATGAGGTGGCCAAAGTACTGGAGTTTCAGCTTTAGCATCATTCCTTCCAAAGAAATCCCAGGGTTGATCTCCTTCAGAATGGACTGGTTGGATCTCCTTGCAGTCCAAGGGACTCTCAAGAGTCTTCTCCAACACCACAGTTCAAAAGCATCAATTCTTTGGCGCTCAGCTTTCTTCACAGTCCAACTCTCACATCCATACATGACTACTGGAAAAACCAGTTGTTCATAATAGTCTCTTATAATCCTTTGTACTTCTGCATTGTCTGTTGAAACCTCTCCTTTTTCATTTCTAATTTTGTTGATTTGATTCTTCTCTCTTTTCTTCTTGATGAGTCTGGCTAAAGATTTGTCAATTGTGTTTATCTTCTCAAGGTAACATCTTTAAGTTTTATTAACCTTTAATAGTGTTTCATTCTTTATTTTTCATTATTTCTGCTCTGATCATTATAATTTCTTTCCTTATACTAATTTTGGGTTTTTATTTTTTTGTTGTTGTTCTTCTTCTTTTTCCAGTTGTTTTAGGTATAAAGTTTGGTTGTCTATTCAATGTTTTTCTTGTTTCTTGAGGTAAGATTATGTTGCTATAAACTTCCTCTTAGAACTGATTTTCCTGCATCCCATAGGTTTTGAGTTGTCATGTTTTATTGTAATTTTTGATTTCCCTTTTGATTTCTTCTGTAATCTGTTCATTATTTTTAATGTGTTGTTTAATCTCCATGTGTTTGTGTTTCTTACAGCTTTTTTCTTGTAATTGATATCTAGCTTCATAGCACTGTGGTTGGAGAAGATGCTTGATATGATTTCAATTTTTTTAAATAACTGAGGTTTGATCTTGATATTTCTCAAGATGTGGTCTATCCTGGAGAATGTTCTATGTGCACTTGAGAAGGTATTCTGCATTTTGATGGAACGTCTTGAAGATATCAATGAGATCCATCTCATCTAATGTATCATTTAAGACTTGTGTTTCCTTATTAATTTTCTGTTTTGATGATCTGTCCATTGGTGTGAGTGGGATGTTAAAATCTCCTACTATTATTGTGTTACTGTCAATTTCTCCTTTTATGTCTGTTAGTATTAAGGTGCTCCTATGTTGGGTGCATAGATATTTACCAATGTTCTGTCTTCCTCTTGGATTGATCCTTTGATCACTATGTAGTGTCCTTCCTTGTAGCTTGTAATCTTTATTTTAAGGTCTATTTTGTCTGATATGAGGATTGCTACTCCAGCTTTCCTTTGCTTCCCGTTTGCATGGAATATATTTTTCCATCCTCTCACTTTCAGTTTATATGTGTCCTTAGGTCTGATATGGGTTTCTTGTAGACAGAATATATATGGGTCTTGTTTTTGTATCCATTCAGCCAGTCTGTGTCTTTTGCTTGGAGTATTTAATCCATTTATATTTAAAGCAATTATTGATATATATATATTCTTATTGCCATTTTCCTAATTCTTTGGGGTTGATTTTATAGATATTTTTTCTTCTCTTGTATTTCTTGACTATATAATTCCATTTAACATTTGTTGTAAAGCTGGTTTCCTGGTACTGAATTTTCTTAACTTTTGCTTATCTGAAAAGCTTTTTATTTCTCCATCAATTTTTGAATGAGATCCTTGCTGGGTACAGTAATCTTGGTTGTAGATTGTTCCCTTTCAGTGCTTTAAATATACCCTGCCATTCCCTTCTGGCCTGCAGAGTTTCTGCTGAAAGATCAGCTGTTAAGCATATGGGGTTTCTCTCGTATGTTACTGGTTGCTTCTCCCTTGCTGTTTTTAATATTCTTTCTTAGTGTTTAGTCTTTTTTAGTTTGATTAGTATGTGTCTTAGCATGTTTCTCCTTGAGTTTGTCCTGTATGGAACTCTTTGTGCCTCTTGGCTATTTCCTTTTCCATTTTGGGGAAATTTTCAACTATAATCTCTCAAATTTTTTCTCATACCCTTTCTTTTTCTCTTCTTTTTTCTGGGAACCCTATAATTTGAATGTTGGTGTGTTTAGTATTGTCCCAGAGGTCTGAGGCTATCCTCAGTTCTTTTCATTCCTTTTGCTTTGTTCTGCTCTTCAGACGTTATTTCCACCATTTTATCTTCCAGCTCACTGATTCATTCTTCTGCTTCAGATATTCTGCTAGTGATTCCTTCTAGAGTATTTTAAATTTCAGTTATTGTGTAGTCTCTGTATGTTTATTCTTTAATTCTTCTAGGTCTTTGTTAATTGATTCTTCCATTTTCTCCATTTTAAGGTTTTTTATCATCTTTACTATCATTATTCTGATTCTTTTTCAGGTAGTTTGCCTGTTTCCTCTTCATTTATTTGGATTTTGTGTTTCTGGTTTTTTCCTTCATTTGTGTAGTATTTCTCTGCCTTTTCATTATTAATTTATTTTTTTAACGTATTGTGTTTGAGGTCTCCTTTTCCCAGGCTTCAAGGAAAGCTGAATTCCTTCCTTGAAGAAAGTTGGATTCTATCTTCCTTTTGGTTTCTGCTCTCCTAACATTGGTCCAGTGGTTTGTGTAAGCTTCATATAGGGTGAGATTTGTGTTGAGTTTTTGTTTGTTTTTCCTCTGATGGGCAAGGCTGAGTGAGGTGGTACTCCTGTCTGCTGATGATTGGGTTTGTATTTTTGGTTTTTTCATTGTTTAGATGAGGCATTCAGCACAGGGTGCTACTGGTGATTGGCTCATGCTGGGTCTGGTATTCAAGTGGTTTCGTTTGTGTGAGTTCTCACTATTTGATATTCCCTAGGGTTAGTTCTCTGGTAGTCTAGGGTCTTGGAGTCAGTGCTCCCACTCCAAAGGCTCAGAGCTTGATCTCTGATCAGGAACAAAGATTCCACAAGTGGTTTGTTATGGCATTAAGTAAGATTAAAACAAATATCCAAACATGAGAAACAAGAGATGAACCCCAGACAAATGGTAGTTACAGAATCAGGCAAATAATAATTAAAATAATGGAATATACATATACACCCATGAGAAAAGTCAAAACAGTCCAGCAAAAATAAAGTACAGTAGATTGACCCAGCTAACAAAAGAAATCAAAAATTATATTTACCACTTAAGAACAAAACTAACTAAAGCACAAACTGGAAAGCAAAACTAAAGCAAGGTGCCAAGTGGGGAATAAAGCAGTGAAAGCAAAACTAACAAATGTGTTGAGAGGAAAGGAATGAAAGAAAAAAGAGAAAGAATAGATATGCAAATTTAAATAGACATAGATGCAGAAGATTTATATACATTAGAGATGAATTGCAAGGGGAAGAGAACAGTAGGAAAGGCAAACAAAGGACTATATAGAAAAACTGTAGTTTTTTAAAAATTAAAAACTGCAATTATAAAAAAGAGAAAAGGAAAAAAGGAAAACAGAAGAGAGAGAATAGAGAAAATAAAAGGAAACGCCTCAGAACTGCAAAAGCCCCATATAGAGGCAGAGGTTTATAACAACAATAAAAATTGTGACTGAATATACACGTATACATACATACCCATAAGCAAAATCAAAACAATCCAGCAAAAATAAAATACAATAGATTGACCTGGCCAACTAAGGAAAACAAAAATTATATCTGCCAGAACAAAACTAACTAAAGCACAAACTGGAAAACAAAACCAAAGCAAGGTGCAAACTGTGGAATAAAGTAATGAAAATAAAATTAACAAATATGTTGAGAGGAAAGGAGAGAAAGAAAAGGAGAAAAGGAGAGAAAGAAAAGAATGAAAGGAGAGAAAGAAAAGAATGAAAGAATATATATGCAAAGTTAGACAGAAGTAGATAAGGAAGATTTATATTTGTTAAAGATTAACTGCAAGGGGAAAAGAACAGTAGGAAAAGCCAACAAAAGAATAAATGTAGAAAAAAATAATGTTTAAAAAACTAAAAATTAAAATTAAAAAAAGAGAAATGAAAAATAAAAAAGGAAAACTCCACAAAACTGCAAAAGCCCAACATAGAGGCAGAGGTTTATAACAACAATAAAAAATGTGACTGAGAAAAAAAAAAAAGCTCAAAGCCTAATTGGATTTCATAGTGCCAATACAATTGACAACTACAACAGAGGGGGGAAAATGGGGGGGTCTAAAAGAATCTACAGAACAAGTCAAAAAATAAGAATAATACATGCTTTCCTTGAGTCGCTGCAGTCAGAGTCCTTTCCCTTGCTGGGAGACACAGTCCACCTCACCTCCCTGGAATGCTCCAACACTGTGCTTGCTAATCTCTGGACCTGCTGTGGGGGCCGCTCAGATTCTGCTCTGGTCCTATTCCAGTGTGTTCTTGCCTCCAATGTCCACAACTATCAGAACTAGTGTGTTTTCTTTTGTGAGAGCTCTCAATGACCTTTTATATATTCCACAGGCACACAGTCTGCCTAGTTGATCATGTGGATTTAATCTGCCACTTGTACAGCTGGTGGGAAGGTTTTGGGTCTTCTTCCTTAGCCACACTGCCCCTGGAGGTCAACTGTGGTTTTATTTCCACCTCTACATGTGGGTTATCCACTGGGGTTTGCTCCTGAGGCTGTCCTGGAGGTCTTGGGTTTGCCCCTGTGAGGGCCAGGTGTGGAGGTGGCAGCTGCTTGGGTTGCAGGGGTTCTGGCAGCACCAGGTACTCAGGGGAGTTGGCGGGTAGGGCAGCAGGAAATACAGTACTCTAGAAGGGTATGGCAACCAGTATTGGCCAATAGACTCCACTATTCTTGCCTGGAGACCTCCCTCTCTGACAGAGAAGCCTGGCAGGCCGCAGTCTACAGCGTTGCAAAGAGTCAGACACAACCAAAGCGACCCTGTGTGCACAGACATAAGACTTTTTTTTGCCTGTGGCACCTCTGCCCCAGTGAGAGTTGAGCATGAATGTGGCACCACTGCTTGTCTTGTGGGGACCCTGGCAGTGCCAAGTGTGCAGGAACACGGACTGCCTCTGCCACAGGAGTTATGGCCCTATCAGAGTCTGTTTTCAAGCCTCTTGTAGCTGATCAGAAGGCCTTTTTGGCCAGTCTTTCTCTGTAGCTCCACCCATTGAGGTACTTAGAAGGCTCCCTTGCCTGGGGTCCTCCTCTGCAGTTCAGTGCATTAGGCTTTAGAATGGGCCAGCATCTCTATTGTTCAGCTGTGGATGCTGGCTTGTGGGGAGAGAGAGGCTATGGTATGGCTCCACCCACTATGCATGACTCAGCAGCATCGCCTTGTTTACATGGCTGCCTGGCTTTCCTCTACTGGCATTTCCCATCAGGATCTCCTACCTCACATACCCTCACTCCATCCTTCTCAGTCAACAGCAGTCCTTGCCCTGGGATTGCTCCACAATCCCTAAATTCCAGCTCCCACCTGCTGCGCATTCGGGGGGACCAGCATTCCTGTCTGTGGTATGTATGGCTGCAGCAAGGACTGTCTGATTCTCTTTCCATTTAGGCTGCCACAGATCAGCTGTTTCACTCAGCCTTAAATGTTTCTCCTCTGACTCAGACAATTGCCCCTGTGGGGATTGGGTGACCCAGCTTCAGTTCCTCCACCCGCTGAGGGCAGGTCCCGTCCTATTAACAATCCTGTTTCTCCCCCTAGTTCCTTCATCCTACTGAGTTTTGCGTGGTTCTGTATATTCTTTTCCTCTTGTCAGGTACTCCTGTCCGCTCTCAGCTGGTGTTCTGCATGCACTTCTGTGTCTGAAAGTGTACTCCTGATATAGCCATGGAGACAGATGTACTGTCCACTTACTCCTCTGCCTTCTTGATCTCCTCTGCCCTTTATATTTTTAGGTGCTTATATTAACAATAGGAAAGGTTTTCAGCCAAAATACAATCTCTTCTTTGTTCTTCCCATGTTTGAAATTTGGCAAACTAACTATGGCCTATGAGAGACTCAAGACCAAGGCCCCTTTCACTGAACCATGTTTTCAATAGTAAGATAGGCTATTGATTCTATTGAGCTTAACAGAACTAGCTTTGGGTTCTAATTCAACCTTCCGTCACAGCTTACTCATGTCACTTTGAACAAATCAGTCTCACCGTCTCTCAGTTTATCACCTGGTAATTGAAAACATTAATATTTACCCTGCTAGCGTACAATCCTATATCCTAGGTGGCAAGAGGAGTGCCACGCAGGAGACACAGGTTCAATCCTGTGTCAGGAAGATCCCCTGGAGAAGGAAATGGCAAACCACTCCAGTATTCTTGCTTAGGAAATTCCATGGACAGAGGAACCTGGTGGTCTACATTCCATGGGGTTGTGAAAGAGTCAGACATGATTTAGCAACTAAAGAGCAACTACTACCACATGCATCCTGTAAGAATCAAATAAGATGTTTGGAATGACTCATGAGTGTTTCCTGGTGGCGCAGTGGTAAAGAGTCCTTCTGCCAACACAGGAGCCATGGGTTTGATCTCTGGGTGGGGAAGATGCCCTGGAGGGAAAAATGGTAACCCCCTCCAGTATTCTTGCCTGGAAAATCTCATGGGCCAAGGAGGCTGGAGGACTACGGTCCATGGAGTCGCAAGAGCGTCAGACATGACTTAGTGACTAAACAATAGCAATGGGAAGAGTCATAGAAGACATATAATGAAATGTGCAAATGAAAGACGATTGATCTTCTTGCATGGCTTCAATCAGGTTAGCATACTGACGTATTTTTCTCTCCCATCACCTTTACATTTGACCTCAGCAAGTGATCAAGAGGAGTAAATAAATTTGTAGAAATATAGTTAAGTCACTTGTATAAGTCAGTTGGAATCACTGTCCATCCACTAGAGATCTACACCCCTGTAGTCTTTAGAAGATCATAACCTATAAGGCCAATAAGATATTGAACACTAGACGTTAAGTGGGCAAGAGATAGTATTTGGAATACTGAACGGGATGGAAATTTTCTCCAGAGTCCAAGAATAAGGGCAGAAGAAATTTGGTTGCTTGCTTATAGATGTTTTAATAATAAATGTTCAGAATAAAAATAACCTTATAATTATTCTGTTTCTTTTAGGTAATAAACATTATATATTTTCTCCTTTGATAGTGTTTTAAAGCAATAAAGGAGAAGATCTGTACCATGCTGAAAATATTACTGGATTAGTAAATTCAAATTTGAAATCTATAAAAATACAGGAATTTTAAAAATTTAATATGGAATTTTAAAAATGTTGCTATATGTTATACTTATTACAGAGACTGATGAAATAATATGAGAAATTGTCTGTGAAAAGTTACAAAATTAGCATTTAAAATATAAGTACAACCTCACTAGTAAGTAAAACATTTAAATTACTTTCAGTTATAAGGCTGCCCCATTTTAAAGAGGCATTAGCATTTTTTCTTTTTTAAAAGACTATTCAGCTAAAAAGAGTTTTACTTTCTTTAATAAATGAAGAATCATTTTCTGGAAATGCTCTTCCACAAAAGCTGACTCTTCATTGAAAACCATGGTGAAAAAGGCCTAAGGTTCTAGTTTATAACTCCTCTGTGTGTATAACATTTCTGTTAAACAGGCCAAAGTTTTTGTAAATAACTTATCTACAGTATGTGAGAAAGTCTGGACTTTGGGACTCCATCAGACATTCCTTCTAATGCTAATAATTGGAAGATGGCTTCTCCCCATTGGAAGTGGGATCACTCGGGATCAACTCTCTCAACTTCTCCTTATGTTTGTGGGGACAGCTGCTGACATATTGGAATTTACAAGTGAGACCCTGGAAGAAGAAAATGTGAGGTAAGTAGGCCCTGCAATGAAAAGACCTTCTTTACAAGGTCAGGCCCACACACCTGCTTTTTTGTTCTATTATTTATATTTTGCATTAATAAAGCTTTTTCAGTATATCATATGTCCAGTGGTAGAATCATAGAATTTGTTGCTGTTCAGGTATATATTAACCAGTACCCCAATGTGCACACACACACACACACACGTATACACATATCTGGGTTTCCTATATGACTCTAGTGGTAAAGAACCCGCCTACAATGCAGGAGACATAACAGATGCCCATTCAATCCTTTGGTGGGGAAGATCCCCTGGATAAGGACACAGCAACCCACTCCAGTCTTCCTTGCCTGGAGAATCCCATGGACAGAGGAATGTGGCAAGCTATAGTCCATCGGGTTGTAAAGAGTTGCACATGACTGAAGGGATCCAGCATGCATGCATGCATATACATATATATATATGTATATATATATATAATTGTATGTATCATATATATGTGCTATGTACATATACAGAAGTTGTATATGAACATGTAAAGAAAGTTGTGTGTGTGTGTTAGTCACTCAGTCATGTCTGACTGAATACGTAAAGGACGTTGCTGCTACAGAAAAAAGGCAGATAATATTTTCTATGGGTAAGAACAGAGAAGCTCTGCCTATTTGCATGACCACGGGTTAGGTGAAGCCATGGTTACTTGAAAACCATCCCTGGCTCCACTTTCACATTCTCAAGTGTCCAGGAATGTAGGCAATCTTAAGTGTCTCTTGCAGAGCAGAGCTACTATTCCAGGAAAGTACCTCAAGGAGGCATGGAGGACTCTCTCCCCTAGCTGACTGAGGAATTTATATTCCCTGGTGTGAATGGAGAATGGGGCAGATTAGGTTTTATTTTCCTAAATTTTATTTTTAATCAGTTTTGTTCAAAGTGCCCAAAGGCTATCTGGTGTAGATGCCTATAAATTAAAACTTATTGAGTTGGTACTTTTATTTTTGCCACAAGCAAATAAACCCAGAATCCACGATCACATCTGTTTATGGAACACTTTCTTACCTTTAGGGATTTAAGTCTCAGTGCCTGAATGTACTTTCAGCTCAGGTTGTTATGCACTATGCTATAAAAATAAATTGCAATAAGGCTGGCTTTTAATGCTACCGTTTACTTTATGCTATGTTTCTCAAATAACGAAACATAAAGCTGAGCAAAATACACTAACCTACTGAGTAAACTTAATATCCCAATTATAGTACAAAGTGTATCATTATCATAGGTTACCTTTATATGATCATTTCCTGTTCCATTTATACTGTTTTCTCATATCTTAAGTAGATACAGAATTTAAAAAAAAATCTAGTCTAAGTCGATCCATTGTCCTCAAAATGCCAATTTTATTTTTTAAAGAATATTTACTTAATTTGCTGTGCAGGGTGTTAGTTGCAGCATGCAAACTCTTAGTTGCAGCATATGGGGTCTAGTTCCCTGACTAGTGATTGAACCAGGCCCCTCGCATTGTGAGCGAGGCGTCATAGCCAATGGACCACCAAAGAAGTCCCGAAAATGTTGATTTTAGCTTCGTGGCTTTAATACCTTACATGTGGCCAGTGCTTTACATTGTGTAACATATTTTCAGACATATTAGAATATTTATAATACAGTGAGGTTATAAGAAAAACATTTAAAAATCATGACCAAGCATATAAAAACAATAAATAACTACAGGCACCACACAACTGACTGTTCCTATGGGGCTTCCCAGGTGGCACAGTGGTAAAGAATCCACCTGCCAATGCAGGAGATGCAAGAGACACAAGTTCAGTCTCTGGGTTTGGAAGATCCCCTGCAGGAAGAAGGGGCAACCCACTCCAGTATTCCTGCCTGGAAAATCCCATGGACAGAGGAACCTGGCGGGCTACAGTCCATGAGGTTGCAAAGGGTCAGACATGACTGAGCACACGTGTGCGCGCACACACACACACACACACACACACACAGCGCTATACCTATATAGAAATAAACACATAAATGCCAAATATCTAGTGAGATCCAAGGGATATGAGGTAGAAGAGGGGGGAGTTCAGGGAGGAATACGTTTTGAGGGACTCATCTGATCTTTCTCACATCTAAAGATGGTTTTATGGCTATCTTAATGCTCAATGTTTTAGGCCCATCCACAAGTGACAGCAAGAGGCACTTTATAGACCTGTTTGCCAATAGATGTTGAATATTAAAATATTAAAATTAGTCAATCATCCAAGGAAATTAAAAAAACACTCTTAAAGTCTTGAGAGATCATTCATTCACCAACTCTTGACTGATTATGTAGTGTGGGCCAGAAGTGTGCTACTGGAGATTGGAGAGCTAATAGGGAGCAAGTGATGAACCAAAGAATACACAATCCTGTCCTCACCCAGGTAATTTCAATTCAGCATTTTCTTCCCCCACCTGCACATTCATCTGAGTGTTTTATAAATCACTTTCAGTTCAGTTCAGTTCAGTCGCTCAGTCGTGTCTGACTCTTTGCGACCCCATGAATCGCAGCACGCCAGGCCTCCCTGTCCATCACCAATTCCCAGAGTTCACTCAGACTCACGTTCATTGAGTCAGTGATGCCATCCAGCCAATCCTATTTGGAACCAGTCTGTTGTTCCATGTCCAGTTCTAACTGTCGCTTCCTGACCTGCATATAGATTTCTCAAGAGTTATGTTATTGGATATGAAAATCTAAAAATTAAGAGGGAATTCGTACAACTGCCAAGTTCTGCATTCTGCTGAGAACTGGACAGTTGATAAGTGGTTTTTGAACCACAAACCGAATTTAGTAATGTTTGGTTTATGCCTACAATTCATTTGTAAAGTACATTCTTTGTTTCAATAATGAGTTCAGGAAGATCTTGATTTCTTAATATTTTTCATGAGTCAAACAAAATTCTGTAATTATATCTTATCAGTGATTAATTAACTGACTAGAAATGTGACAGCAGGGTTATGCTGTGTATGTAAGCAAGTTCAGAGCACTGATTGACTATATCTTAGCAGGCATTTGAGGTCATGACAAACTCTGTTGTTAAGTTTCATATGTACTAGCTCTTAGCATGGTGAAAGATATTCCACATAGCATTTTGGCAAGTATATGGTATATACTGAGCCTGTGTGCATGTCCATTGTCTTTGACATTCTCAAACTAAAAAACAGACCACTGATAATTTGTGATTTGTTGTTTTCTATCAATAATTAAAAAAAAAATCATCCTGGGACAGTATAATATTACACCTGTGCATGTATAAAACAAGGGTTAATACATGCTTTACATCACTGGGCTTTAAAAGACCTGCAGGGTGTATATCTATCATGACTATCTTTCTGTTTCTTGATTCTCTCTGCAATGCTCTTGCCAAGTGGCCACCAGAAAAATATTCAAATACCCCTGGTGTTTTACAGGTTTCCAACTACAGAAGGAGTCCCTTCTTTCATTCAGATCAGTTCAGTCCAGTCCTTCAATTGTGTCCAACTCTTTGTGACCCCATAGACTGCAGCACACCAGGCCTCCCTGTTCATCACCAACTCCTGGAGCTTGCTCAAACTCATTTCCATTGAGTTAGTGATGCCATTCAACCATCTCATCCTCTGTCATCCCCTTCTCCTCCTGCCTTTGATCTTTGCCAGCATCAGGGTCTTTTCCAATAAGTCAGTTCTTTGCCTCAGGTGGCCAAAGTATTTGCCAAAGTATTCTTTTATTAGAAAGTCCAAAATACTAGGAAGTTCCTTCAGTGAGTCAAAATTTGTCTCCTTCTTACTTCTGTCCTTTTCCTGTCTCCTGGAGACGTGGAACAAAAGTGCACTTTCTTATTATGTGGAAACCTTTTGTATGTCCCCTCTGTATTTTTGGCCAAGCAACCTCGTCTCCGCATTCTTCACATGGTGTGTTGTTAGTCCCTTTACCATCTTGGCTGGCCTCCAAGGGAAGCATGCCTATAAGCATTACACAATTAAACATAATGACCCATTGTGCTTTATCAGTATAGAATACTTTGGATTTATTACTTCCTAAATTGTAGATCTCCATTTCTGTTAATTCATCCTACAACTGCACTGGTTTATTTGACAGACACATTATGCATTTACTTGANCTATAAGCATTACACAATTAAACATAATGACCCATTGTGCTTCATCAGTATAGAATACTTTGGATTTATTACTTCCTAAATTGTAGATCTCCATTTCTGTTAATTCATCCTACAACTGCACTGGTTTATTTGACAGACACATTATGCATTTACTTGAATTTCTAAAACAATGATAAAAATGAAAATAATAGTGACAACAAAATCGCCATTGATTTGATATACACCTTTCCCCATGATCAGAGCTGCTACATTTGAAACTTAGCAACAGAATTTGTCATGTCCTCAATCAGCAGGTGGACTGCTTGGCCAGTAAATATGCCAGGCACATTGTATGCAATGTCTCAGGAATTTGAATTCATAGTTGACCTAACCCAATGTCTTTTTTTTTTTTCATGCTCTACTAACTACACCTTCCAAACTCTATTCCTCTGGGTGACAAGGTCTTCAAATACTGGGACCTTGTCTATTTTGTGCATCACTTTATCCCAAGTGCCTATAATAAATGATACATAATAGGTGCTTAGTAAATGGTGGCTCTAGTGGTAAAGAATCCACCAGACAATACAGGACACATAAGCGAGTTCAAATCCCTTATGATTATACAGTGGAAGTGAGGAATAGATTTAAGGGCCTAGATCTGATAGATAGAGTGCCTGAAGAACTATGGAATGAGGTTCGTGACATTGTACGGGAGACAGGGATCAAGACCATCCCCATGGAAAAGAAATGCAAAAAAGCAAAATGGCTGTCTGGGGAGGCCTTACAAATAGCTGTGAAAAGAAGAGACGCAAAAAGCAAAGGAGAAAAGGAAAGATATAAGCACCTGAATGCAGAGTTCCAAAGAATAGCAAGAAGAGATAAGAAAGCCTTCTTCAGTGATCAATGCAAAGAAATAGAGGAAAACAACAGAATGGGAAAGACTAGAGATCTCTTCAAGAAAATTAGAGATACCAAGGGAACATTTCATGCAAGGATGGGCTCGATAAAGGACAGAAATGGTATGGACCTAACAGAAGCAGAAGATATTAAGAAGAGGTGGCAAGAATACACAGAAGAACTGTACAAAAAAGATCTTCACGACCCAGATAATCATGATGATGTGATCACTAATCTAGAGCCAGACATCTTGGAATGTGAAGTCAAGTGGGC